>JAHBCN010011382.1:0-29250 GCA_019359885.1 Listronotus oregonensis | reverse complement strand
TTAAGTGTTTTTTTTTGAAAATGAATTTTTATTAATCCTAGCTATTTTTTTTTATGGCTAACGCGATCAATACAATGTTACCGGTATGGTACCGAATACAACGTAGCTTTTTGGGAAAAAAAGCTAAATTTATCGAAAACTATTAAATATAGGTATGGGAATATTCGGAAAAAATTAAAAAAAAAAATTTAATTCCTTTTAAAAAAAAATTTTTTAAAAATTAAGGGGTTTATTCATTAAAAAAATTTAAAAATTTTTTAAATTTAAACTTGTCCTTTCTTAAATATAACCATTTTAAAACGTAGAAATTTTTATAACCCTGTGATTTTCTCTTTAAACCTATTTCAAATACAAAACTCATTTTATAACAAAAAATGAAATTTAATCTAAATTAAAAAATAAAATCAAATAAAATTTCCATTTAAATAAATCTTCACAATTTTGGCCCCCTTATCTTCCAATTTTTTTAAAATATGCGTTTTTCCATTACCCTATAAATTTTGACAAAAAAATATCAGGTAAGCAAAAATTTATTTTATTTTTGGGGGACACCCTGTACAATTTCATTTGTGGCGCAATTTTTAGGTCTTCGCAGATGCTTTCGAGCGAGAAAAAGTTTTTCACGATTTCGACGTGGAAACCCGTTGAAAATGGTCCCCCAAAGTCCCAAAATGAGTTTCCCTCGAATATCTGCCAAAATATGGGAATTAGAGATTTTTTGTTTTGACAAAAAATGAAGATCACCCCCAAATCTACAAAAATGATTCTTACCACTTTTTTCACAACACCAATATTTTTCGCGAAAACGGACGTCGAAAAATCCATAACATACAGATTTTCTAGAACTCCGGAAACTGATAAAAAATGCAGATGGTCAAAACAATTTTTTATCAAGACGCAAGAAAGATGGTGAAGGAAATTTTCTGGGATCATTAAACACTTGCTAAGGTTTCATTATAAACAAGAGATGTTAATAACAAACTATTTTTTCAAAAAATATCGATAAATTAATGGGATACTCTTAAAATATTATGAAAAAAAATTTTGACAGCTTTTTTTATTATTTCAGAAAAATCAAAATGTACCCAAACTTATATGCAATGATAGGTACAGGTTTTTCCATTCCGATGAACTTTAAATGAGCAAAAAATGTACATTATTGCCCGAGTAATGAAAAAATTCGTCCTCCCGCTTATAAGTGAATCCATGAAATGAAAATAGCGGCATCTAGCGGTGGAGCGGCAGCTGAAATGAGGGCACTTTTGGGTCCCGTTAGCTCGAAAACTATCGATTTTTTAAAAAATACCATAAACTATACCTAAAGTCCAAAATTTCTGTCAGTGACTCATTTAATACCGGCCACCCAACCGACGAAGCGGCTGAATAAAAATCTAACACTAGTAAATGATTTTTAAGCCTATCATATACTTTTCCGCTCAAATAACAGTGAACCGGCCAAAAGTTTCATCGCCACGTTGTCATAATTCGCAAGAATAAATCACCAGCCAGCGATTGCACTTAAATAGCACGCCAATATGTATTGAAACTTGTTATCGAGAAACAATAAAAGTGGCAACACACATTCCTTAGTTACAACTTGAAGAGACTTGAAAATAAGGATCGACAGGGTTTTCGTGCTGTTCGATGATTTTATTTAGTTATTATTGATTATGGACAGATTTTGTAAGTTTAAATTTTAATTGCTATACAGGGTATTTTCTAAATATTATAAATTTCTAATAATTGTAGTATATAGATATTGTTTTGTGCCAATTTTATAATAGTTTATCTTATTTAGTGTATATAATTGTATATAAAGATTTAGTGTTGTTAAGTGCTTTTAATTCTGTAAACTATGAATATTAACTAACCTTTAACTAGTTATCCGCCTACAAAAATTTTAACTTAAAAGAACGAATAATGGTTAAAAATGTTTACCATGGGATTCGGAACGAAACCAGAACTAACCACTTTGGATGCTGCAGAGATATGTGCAAAACAAAATTTTTGGATATTCAGAAAAAGCTTTTTTTTTTTGGCGTTTTTGCCCTTTTCTTTTATTTTAAAAGAATAAATTTTTTTTTAAAAAAAAATAATAATTGAATTGTTTAATTCCATTTTACGACAAATTCCTTTAAATTCTGTCTGTTAATTTTTAAAAAAAAAACACTTAAAAAGTAAGGAAAAACCTTAATTTTCAATAAAAGTAGGTAAAAGTTTAGGTCCGAATTCAACTCGAAATTTTGGACCTGTTACCAGTTTAATAGTTTTCTTCATGATATTTTTATAAGGTATGCAACCTTGCTTGCTCGACCCGCAATGTTTGATCAAAAATATTCTCGATATGGAAACCCTAAATATGGAACACAAAGACCGAAATAGTTATTGGATTCTACAAGCTGATGATCTCAGAGCTTTCGTGTTCCTTTATAGTGGATATTTTTGATGAAGCAATGCGTGTGAATATCATATTTAATATTGAAATTGCAAGATCGGTGGTGAATTGGCAAGTCGGGGTAACTTGGATTGTCTATCGTTCTGCTTTTAATCTTTTTAATTTATGTTAAGACTAAAATTTTATTATTTTTTTATGTAGCAAAATAAAATCAGAGAATAAAATTAAAGTAAAAAATGTATTTTATTTTGGAAAAAAGTTGAAAAATCGCCAAAAAAAAATTTTTTAATCAAAATAGGAGGTGTGCAAAATTAGGCAAAAAAAAATAAATTTTTCATTAATCAGAATAATACCAAAATAATATAGGCTTGTTACTAATTTAAAGGGTTGATAAAAATGTAAGAAAATTACTTTTGCTTGTGAAAAATATTTTCATATTTTGACGAAATTTTATCATTTATTTTCTAAAATGCATACGCCACTGTAATTGATTCCCCTGACCCCACACAACCCGGGGCACTCTAAAAGCGAGCGATGCGTCATTGACAGAAATTTTGGACTTGAAGTATATTTTTGTAGATTACAAGGCGATCTTCATTTTTTGTTTAAATAAAAATTCTCCAATTCGCATATTTTGGCAGATATTAGCGAGAAACCCATTTTTCGGGCCTTGAGGGACCTTTTTCAGCCCTATCCCACCTGTTAATGTTGATAAACTTTTTTTCGCTCAAAGGCATCCCCGAAGACCTAAGAATTGCGCCACAAGTGAAAGCTGTACACATTTGATCCCTTCATTTAATGGACTATTACGGTTTTGTTAAAATACTAAAACAAATTACACAAAAAAAGGTTAAATTGTAAACATGTGACATTTTGTGTTGTCGTTTTTTCGGTATTAAGGTGAGACAAGTAACATGATGAGCGAGACCGGTCTTGGTCTTGCGGTCTTGGTCTTGCAGCAAGACCAAGACCAACCAAAAAATTTCGCTTGAAGACCAAGACAGGGTATGCAAGACCAAGACCAGGACCGAGGAGTGCAAGACTACAAAGACAAGACACCGAAACTTGCACTTTTGTCACTTTTTTTTTATAATATTCAATTTTCATATTCAATAAGCAGAGGTATTTCATACAAACATGACAAAAAATGTATCGAGAACTCCTAAAAAGGCGTTATTTTATGAGTAAATTTTTTAATAAAATAATAATTATATCGATCACTTTGTTCTTTTATAAAATTCTCTAACAACGATAACTAGTAAATTCAAATAACATGTTTCAAAAATAATAAGTTGACTCAATGGTCCAAAAAACTCGATATCCCAAAAAACCCTTTACGACAGAGAAAAACGGAGTACAAAAGAAAAAGCTGAAAATTATTTATTATAATGTTTTTTTTTAAATTTGCTATCCAGTGTGCCCCTTGGGGTGGATAAAAAAATTTTAAAATCCATAAATACATTTTTTTTGTCCCCCGAAAAGTGGTATCATTAGATTGCTCCTTAAAACTGAGATATAAATGTAAAAGTGATGGATTAATAAAAATATATTTGTTGTGTCAATTTTTATATAAATGGATTTTAAATTTCATTTCCGCTTTAGAGGGAAAAAGTCAAAACAATGCCAAAAGTAAATGATGACGTCATTTTTTCAATCCAAAAAATGATTTTTAAAAAAAATTTCTACTTCGACATTGTACCTATATGACAGTTAAAGAATTTTCAGCATAATATGGGGGGAAACCTTTTTTTTAAAATAAATTTTTTGCCATAATTTTTTTATTCTTTTTTAATTTTATAAACGGTTTTCGGAGATATCGAGCTTTTCGTCGACCCACCTTGTATATGCAGATTTTTTTAAAAGTATTTTAAATTTTTTTACGGCAAATTTTTTTGAAAAAAAAAAGTTCATTTGAACGGGAAAGCTTCCTAAATCCCTTTTTTTTTTTAACAGAAACCAATGTTTACATATCAAAATCTTTTTCAAAAATGTCACATCTGGTTTTAAAAGTTTTTTTTTTTTCTCGACAGTAAATTTTTTATTTGTTTAATTTTATATGCTTTTTCAAAAAAAAATTTTTAAAAATTTTTTCACTAAAATTTTCTAATGCCACTAAATGTATAAAAACAGATTGTGTCTCAATATAACCAAAATAAAGCGCTATAAATAAAGAAGCCCCTACATTTAAAATTAAGTCTCCATCTTTATTTATTTGTAAATATTAAAAAATATATATTTTATTTAAGATTGCTTAGTTTAAACATTACTACCAAAAAAAGCAAGACCAGCAAGACTCTTGCAGCAAGACCAAGACCAAGACCTTCTTTTGGCTAGCAAGACCAAGACTAGCCCGGTCTTGGTCTTGGTCTTGCTTTGCTCATCACTAAGTAACACTTTTTGTAAAAACAAAAAAAATGTACCTACACTTAAAAATAACAGTTTTTTAGTAGATACATACTAACTATTGGTAAATATACCCATACCTATAAAATGCAATAAATGTAATTTCTAGAATTTGAAGGTTTTCTAATATGCTAATTTTAAAACTGACCTTTTCAGTTGTTTTACTATTATTCTAGAGCGACGATATACATATTATAAGCTATTAATTTTGCAAATTGTGACTTAAGCCACTTTTGCTCTGAGCGCCCCATCTATAAACAAACCTTCCGCTAGATTAAAAAAAATAATAAAATACCTGCTTACCCAAAATGTTTTTACACACCAAACAACAGCCGCAATAATCCAACATTATGACCTGACTCTTCGAGCAAATCGGGAATTTATCTTTACATATAACGTCCACACCACAGATACCACATGGTGATGCGCTTACATAACTTTCGAAAGTAAAAACAAAAAGGACTGAAAATACTAAAAAATTAACGATCCGGCTTCGTCGATTCATCTTAAAACGTTTAACCGATAAAAAATTTGAGGTTATAATGTGGACGCGTAGCGTAGGACAACAATGAAACTTGTTCTGCATTGATAGTTTTTGCGTGAACTACGTTATAATTTTATTGTTTCCGACAAGTTTTAGCGCGCTGTACTTTCAAAGAAATTAAAGTGGTGTTAACCCCTCGGATAACACTGAGTTTCCCAAGCGTGTTGCCCCTAAGACCTTGTCCCAAACTGGAGCCCTCCCCTGACTTCAGATTGACTAAAAACAAGACAAACTCAAATTCTGCTGCAGGCAGCTCTACGAGGGAGCTCTTCTGCTCCTACAGCCACCACAGCTGCCCACCCCCAAGGTACAATCTCCTCCCCAGTAGTGATCCATGACCAAGACAAATGGTCTGCCATCTCAAAGGCATTCAAAAGCCGGGTGTAAATTTTACAAAAGCCACCTTAACTAAGCAAGGAATTCGTGTTTGTCCTGTTCCTCCGTGACTTCAGAAAAGCGACGCTTTTCTTGAGCAAAAATCCATAAAATACCATTCTTTCTGCCATGAGACGGACAAACCTCTAAATGTAGTGTTTGGGAGTCCCCGTCTCATGCACAATGGAGAAATCTCCCAAGAGCAACGGCTTGGTTTTCACCCGGAGGGAGTAACTCCTGATGTCGGGCCATACCAAGGCCCCCATCCCGATGGTAAAAGCGTTCCAAAAAAGAAGAAACCATCTTTTCATCAAACGGCTGCAATACATCAGCGTTAAAGGGGGAACCTCTTAACAAAAAACCTGAGGGGTTTCCCCAGTGCCCAAATGCCAGGGGTTCTGGCACACTAAAAAATTCTGTCATGGACAGGGCCCGCTGCGTGAAATGCGGTGCCGAGCACCTCTCAAATGAGTGCAAGAAACAGAAAGATACCCCGGCGACGTGCGCCAACTGCAATCAGCCTCATGCTGCAAACTACAGGGGATGTCCAAAATTCCCCAGACTACAAAAAGCACTGCTCAACCCAAGCAATCCCCCCGGTAACCCAGAGCGCATCCTACGCTCAGAAGGTTGCCCTAAAACAACTCTTACCCAAGTTTCTGTCTCACAAGGTCAGTTTCAGGCCCTCATGGACCGACTGGCTGCCTTCGAGGCGAGGGTGACGCCCTGAATGCTCGGTAAACTCCTCCCTCTTTCTTTTCCCTGCCCCTTGTCTTTGGAGTCCTTTTATGGACAACAAAATTCCCGGTTTAATACCCTCTGATCCGAGGACCATCTGGGTATGATCCAGCTCTCCAAAGGCCCCACAAAAACCAAAAATTCAAATTTTGGACTAAGTACTTCTTAGGATGGTACCCGGTACCTCGGGGAGGACCCGGGTACCACCCCCCCTGGCCCCCGCCTAGCCACTTAAAATCCGATTTCTGGATTTCCCGAGTCACTGGGGCAAGGGCCCCAATTTCTCAGTCACTTTTTAAAACCCCCACTCCGCTAAGCCAGATTTCAGGCTAACCCAAAAAACTTCAAAACCCCAAACAACCGTGATAGCCAACATGGCAAACACGTAGTGAGGACTTGCTCAGCCAAAAGGAGAGCGAGGGGTGGTTGGCAAGCCTAGGGGGAGTTCGGAGGGCCTGTAAGCCCTACGGGATCCTTCCAGGTGGGACCCTTACTACTACTAGTGTGTTAAAAATAAAAACAGTTAATTAGTCCAGGAAACAAACCATTTTGCCTAGCAATTTTTTCAAAATGCATAAAATGACTTGACTACTTGACAGTAGGTAGGAAATAGTACAAAGATCAAAATCTATATCACGGCGAAGGGCGCCGTTACCTTAAGGGTGGATTTTTTAACATTTTGATCGATAGAAAAGTGATTTCTAAGCAAAAAATGTTTTATGCATTTTTCTTGTAAAATGCATACTTTTTGAGTTATTTGCGATCGAAAGTGAAGAAAGAGTTTTTCGTCGATAAAATCAACGTTTTTAATCAATTTTTTGCAAATAACTTGATAAGCATGCATTTTATTAAAAAAACACTGTAAATAACAAAATTGTTGCTTTTAAAAAAACGTGAGACCAATACAAACGAAGTTGTGGTTTGTTAAAGGTTAGCTGTTATTCATCAAACACAAGATTTCAGAGTTTTAAAGGCAAATACCGCAAAATCTACGTATTTTTCGAGGAAAACCAAAAATAATTTTTTTAGAACATTTGCAAAGACCTTTCTTTTTTTTAAAAAAGATATGTATCGTAAAAGTTGAGTGAGATATTATTAAAATAAGGTTAGACCAAAATTTTTTGAATGCAAAAATCTTCGAGAAAAACCCTAATCACCACCTAATTAAAATGAGTCATAGCCTCCCTCTCTATTTCTCTTAATCTATGTGTCATAGGTACCGGGTGTTGCTCCGTCGAGCGGGACATAGGGAATCCCATGTAAATTTTGAAGTTGTCCAATATTGGCTCCCCTAATTATTTTAGAAGAAAATATTATTAGTACAAATTTCAGCTCTTCTCAGTCCGCCAGCTAAGAGATAAATGCTAAAATAAGTTACGAATCTCCTATCTTTCTTACGCGCGAAAAATTATTTAACCTCTTACTCTCAAGTTGTCAGATCAATGTCACATCATTTTTAAATAATGAACTATTCAAATCAAGAAAAAATCACTATTATAAAATGGTTTTATCAGGGAAATAGTTATCGAAGAGTAGCGGACATGTTTGCAGCCTATTTTCCAATAGGCCAATACCAAGTAAATCGACAATAGAACGGACGATAAAAAATTTAAAACTACAGGCACAGAAATCAATAATTGCAAATGTGAAGAAAATCGACGTGAAAATCAAAGACAAATTGTACAAAACGAGAGGGATTTAGACGTGATACTTTGTGTAGAGGAGGCCAGGAAACATTAGCACGAGACAACTGAGACATTATGGACAAGACCACACCACAATATCTCGAATTTTAAAAAGATGTAAGTACCACGCTTACAAGTACGAAAGAAACCAAGAATTAAGAGACGGAGACGAAATACGACGACAAGAATTTTTGCTTTGAGATGATGGGGGAAAGGACAAACACTGATAGAGGTTTTTACAAAATATTTGCTTTACTGACGAATGCACTTTTACATTGAACAACGAACCCAACATTAAAATTGCCGGTACTGAGTAAGGAAACCAAAATCGATTTGTTGAGACAAGGACTCAATATCCACAAAAAAATTTAAAGTTTTGGCGGAAATTTTTTGGCCACCATATCCTTGGACCATTTTTCCTTGACCGAAATTTCAATGCGGGGTACTTTCTGGAACTTTTAGAGGAACAAATTTTGCCTGCTTTGAACAACCTTGCTCGTGAAAATCAAGAGATTTGGTATCAAATGGATGGCTGTCCAGCACACAGTACCAGAGCTGTGCGCGAATACTTGCACAACGCATTTAATAACAACATCATAGGCCCGAACCGCAATATCTTGGCCAGCCAGGTCTCCGGATCTCTCGCCAAACGATTTTTTAAAAACTAAGCTTTATACCAATAAAAAATATGAAAATTTAGACCAGCTAAGGAATGCTATTTCCGCTGAATGTGCCAGAATATCGATGTACCAACTAGCCAACGTAAGAAATGAGTTTTATAATCGTTTGGGTTATTGTCTGGCATTTATTTGAGCATTTGATTAAATCCTGATATTTTCCTCATGAATTGATTTCTAAATGTAGACAAATTTGTTTTATTGTCTTGCGTAACTGTGAGTGCATGTGTTGGAATTAGCTGTAAACTAAAATGAAATGCGAGGATTCTTTTTGAAATTCCCGTATAAAATTGTTCAGTTTTGGCAATGACATCATAAATTAATGATCCAAATTGTCACTGATAAATCGATATGGTGTTTTTATTATTGATTTCTAGAGTACAGGGTGCATAATGAGATACTACGTTGCAGAAGTATTTAAGCAGTTTACTCTTTACTGGTTGGTTGAAAAATGCTCAAATTTTCATTTTGGGTGGAACTTATTGTGCTCTTCAATAAATCCTTATAGCATTTTTTTCTAAAATAATTAGGAGAGCCAATATTTGACTACTTCAAAATTTACATGGAATTCCCTATGTCCCGCTCGGCGGAGCAACACCCAGTATAGACATTCTAAAATTTTAACCAATTTAAATTGCTTAATTTTGAAAAAATTTGAGCTGCAAGTAAAAATCAAATTTCAGAATTTTAATAAAAAATGACTTTTTCTTGAAAATAACTAAAACTTAGGGAGATACGTAAAAATTACTGTGGTATCAAGGCCAGTACGGTAGAACAACTATCCAGGCAGGTCGCGCATAAATTTTTGTTATCTTGTATAAAATGACGATTATTGTGTAACATAAAGAAAATATTTTTAACTTTGCTTGTTCCTCGCCAATTTTGAAGTTTTCTGTTGCAATACAGGTTGTTTTGAGGCAGTAATTACGAATCTGAAATCGGTTTTTTCGGCAACGTTTCGTTGTCGAGGTATTCAAATTTAAACTAACTGCTTTTTCAATGTTTTTCTTCATATTATGTTCAAGATTGGTGGTTTTTAAACGAAACTAGAATATTTATAATTATTTAATATTACCATTTTTTAACTTTACTGCATTTTTTTGTTTAATATTAGATTTTATATCTTATGGCAAAAATAGATGGAGCCACTGCAGAGCGTTCTATTTAAATGGTCGATATTTTTCAGGGTTTTGTATTTCATCATATTTAATGATCGATATCTCAAAAATAAAACGTTTTCGGAAAAAACTTACTTCAAATTTGTGATCAGCGTCTTCGTATGCAAAAAAAAATCATCAAAATCGGCGAGGGGCAAGAAAAGTAAAAAATTACTATAATTTTGATTGGTTGTTTGTATTTTAGAGTCATATAATATTTTATAAATGTTTTGGTATAAAAGTACAATACAATAGTGTCACGTTATGCAAATAACCTGAACAAGTTTTGCAAGAAATAATACATTTTTTACAAGTTTTAGTTATTGTTTTATTCATTACAGAAAATAAAAATTCAAAAACTGAAGGACTGGACAAGATTTTTGACGCTTGTTTTCTACATCAGGCAAAGAAAGTGGCTTGTAATATTAAATACAGCAATCATGTTCGTTGTCATGATGATTTTTCTTATAAAAGAAAAGGTTTATTTATTCAAATAATAATCAAAGAGAAAACACAACTGATTTATTTGAAGTTCTAATTTCCATGGCTACTTAATTGGATTCAAACATTAAACCTTTTCAGTGAATACGGCTGTTAATGTGTTTATGATTTTCAAAAACATTTAACGTTGTCGATGCGAAAACGACAACCATTGCGAAAACTCACGTATTGCGTTGACCGCTGATAATTGAAAAATGGGGAATATTTTATATCTACATAAATTACGTCTCATTATTGCTCTTAATCGGATCTGAGAATCTATTTATACGTTATATTTCCTGTTAATTTATCAACAAAAATACGCTTCTTAATATAGCATAGCATACAGGGTATTCAGAATGTAAATAATTCTACTACCTTTTTATATTCGCTCCGAGATGAAAGTCAAGAGAGCAGATTTTTGGTCATGTGGGACTCAGGCACCGGAAAGTAATAAAAAAATATTATATTTTAGTATCTGGCTTTTTCCCCGAGTGCATCATAAACGTTGCTACTGGCGGTCTGACGGTTCAGTCTCGTCTCATTCAGTACCCACAAAAAGTGCTAAACGCACCTAGAGTAGTTTTCACTTTAGTAAATGTCAGAGTTTATTAATCTAAAGGGGGTTATGACATCCGCCATATTGAAAAACTCTTGTGTGACGTCAAGAAGGGTCCATTTCGGCCATGTTGGATTTTATGCTGGACAGTGGCGTAGAATTGAGGTGGAAACGAAAAACTGCTTTTATACCGACGAACAAAATTTATATTTCAAAAATATAAATGTAATTCAATTAAGTACTGAAATTAAAAATTAAAGCGACAACACGACGATGGCGTACCTTTTCAATGGTATCTACTACATTAAATATTTTAAAAAATGAGACAAAAATTAAAATGTAGAAAATACTGATGATTGCTAATTTGTTATAATTATGAGTACTTACTCTATTTTTAAACACACGATATTGAATTATTAACACCTTTTTTTCTTTAATAATACCCACCTATATTACGACGTTTATAAAATTTTATGAGCAAGTAAAGAAGTTTGGGGTTTTTAATTATTTTTATCTTGGAACAGTCCGCGAAGGCTGAGGCCTAGTATGAACGCCCCGTGGGTGGCTGAAGTGTGGTAAGAGGGAGTTTATTCACAAGAGACTTAAATTCTGCAGGTAGCAGGTTTCGTAGTCTTGACACTCTGGGGATGAAGAAACGAAGAAAGCGGGAAGTTCGGGGCCTTTCTAGCTGAACTGTTAAAAGATGCATAAAAGTTGCACTACGTGTTGCTCTGTTGGAAGCTGCCAGAAAAGGAATTATACTGGCCAACTCGTCTAAGCAGAAGCCGTGAAAATACCTATAGAAGAAAGACAGGAAGGAAGCTTTTCTGTAAGTGCAGGATCAGAAATGGCTTTTACAAGCTATCTTGAAGATCTTTGTAAGATTACAAAATATCCAACCTCAAATCAGATACTGGAAGCCATAGAAAAATTAATTTTTTTTTAGGAATTTATGACGGTGTTTTTGTATTACTTCATAAATATATAAACTTGTTTATTAATCCTTAATTTATTTTATTTTAAAAACTAGTTATTTATTTACTTACGGACCATACAGCATCTTGATAATGCAGAATAATAGCAAAATTTTCCACTTTGGCAATAAAATGAATTATTTTATGTAAAAAAATGTGAATACAGGTTTATTGCTAAAAAACTAAACTTTATTTGTTTCACAACTACAACACTACAATACATTTACAATTGCAACAATTAAATAAAATTCAACTGAAATTTTTACATTTTGAAATAGATATGGAAGAAAAGAACACAGTACTTAGTGGTATTATTTAATAATATTTTGTGGTATACTACATTTCATATTATAAAACATAAAAATCATTTAAGCATTAAATCCTACTTAATACAAACACAAAAATTTCATTTATAGTTTGTTGGCAGCCCTTGCAAGATAAAACAAAGAATTAGATCTCGTGTTCTCATTTGGTACTCGAAAGTTTAACTTACTTACAAGTTCTTCCAGTCCACTTCATACTACACAATCTAAACCCAAAAAACTTCTTCAGTGCAAGGTAGGTTTACATCAGTTAATTTTAAACTTGTAAAGGCAAATCTAAAAAATATAAATTATATTTTAAAACATGTCTTTTTCAACATAATATACCAAGTAATTGGTAAATAAGTACCCAAAAAATTAAATACAATTAAAGAATGTAACTAACCGCAAACTTAATAAATGTACAAAATAATGGGAAAAATATTAAATATATATTCTGAAGGTACATTAATGCATATACCTAAAGTTGATCAGTTCTAGGTATAAACAAGTCAATATTAACTATTTACTTTCTGACAACAAATAACATAATAAAAATCACACAAAATTTCAATTTACTTACTAATAACTGTGTAACTACATTCAGAGTTGTGAAGAGTCACTGGTGGACTTAAAAACCGTGTTTGTGTTATCCAGTGTAATAATGCAAACTGAATGGAACTGCTACAATAAAAAAATATTTGTTAGTAATAGCATTAGGATATATCATATTTTTCACCTTTTTCTTTTATTAATCGCCTTTTTCCTTTTTGATCAGGATCTCATAATCACGCTTTGCAATTTTTCTGGAAGACATATAAAAATCGTCTTTTTAACATGCTCCGAGCAAATAACAGAATCCTTATGGGAAACACAACTTTTTGGTCTATTACATCAGGACTAATTAAAACTACACGACTAAACACTACCAAAAACAATTTAGTAAAAACAGTCAAAACCAATAAAATATCAACTCTGTACACAAATATTTTTAACTGTAAAAATAACCCCATATAAAAACTTCGACTTGTGGCACGACTCTGTCCACAGCTGAGAATGCTAGTAACTTTTGAAGTTACCCGACAGGGCCGCCAACATAAGCGACCCTTTTCACACCCTCACGTCTTGGACTTTTGCTATCCCCATTCTCGACGATGTCATAACCCCTTTAGATTAATAGACTCTGGTAAATGTTAAGTCTCTACTATTTAGAACTATCACAGGATATATCATTCTTCTCTAAATATGGGCCTCGACAAATCCTAACACGATTATTTCTTTATTTTCCTTGTTTTTTTTATTATAAGTTATAAGTTTTTGATCTATTTTTTTTACTCATTTGTTTTTTTCTGAAAACTTAGTTCATCCTGTCGCGTAAACGCGAGTACTTTTCGCACAAAAAAATTTGTACGTGCCACGAAGTCATTATTGCCGGAAAAGTCGCAATCAAAATATGAAAAATAAAACAACCAGTTTTTGAAATGGTGTAATCGCATAAAGGTACGAAGTAAAAGGGCCACATATTTTTATTTTCAGTACCAATTCATTATATCATATATAAAATATATATTATATATATATATATATAATATATATATATATATATATATATATATATATATATATATTATATATATAATATACAAAGGGGGTCAAAAAAGGGCTGAATATTGCCCAAAAATCTTCCAAGCCGCTCGTAAATTTTCGGCGAAAATTTAAACTAGCCCAAAAAATTTTAAAAAAAACGTCAGATAAATAATTTCCTTTTCCAAAATACGGGGAAAACCAAAAAGTAGTATCAACCTAGGTTTTTTTAAAAGGAAACCCCTGTATATTTTTTTGTATTCGATAGACTTTTTAAATTCAATGGTATACAGTTTTATGTGTTTATCTGTCAAATTTATCACGCATTTGATTTCTAATTTTGATTTTAGTGATCAATGTTTTCCGGCCTATACAGGTACTTATCTTATGTCAGTTGTTTTTTTGGATTTGTGTAAATTTCTAATTACAACAGTAGTCATTTTAATTAGTAGAACGATGGCTTTAACTGAAAAAGAGAAAATTGAGATACTTATGATGATTGGATACGGTGATCGCAAGAGATCACAAGCAGAAGTGTGTGATTTATTTAAACATATTTATCGAATCGACCCGCAATTACTCAATCGTTTGTAAGTAAATTGCTTAAGAAATTTAACGAAACGGGAAGTGTAAATCACAGACCCAAATCAGGCCGACCGAAAACAGCTACTTGTGGTGATACGGCAATAGATATTTTACTGCATGTTCAAGAGAATTCTACACTCAATCGCTTCGCCAATATGGACTGGATCATAATGTTACTTACCAGTCTGTCAAAAATTTATTTGGAAGTGAAAACATTCATTCGTTTAGATTCATTGGTTCAGAACACAGAGGATGATTTCGATAGACGTGCAGAGTTCTGCGAAATTATGATGGAGATTTGTGCGACATAATTTTCTCAAGAATGCTATGCTTTGATGAAGCTGTTTGTGCTTCATGGTATTTGTCATGGACATGGCCGTGATATTGGTCTTGCAGTTAATTCCCAGTGGATGTTGGGCTTTTATAATTGCCGAAGTTGCCGTTACCCAGTTAGTTTTTATTCTTATATTTATAATAAGTAAATAATTTAAACGTAAAAATCAAAGTAGGCCTATGGTTATGAAATTCGGTATTCGGGCATAATTTTGCATTCTAAACAAGTTTTTCTTATAAACTTTTTAAATCTTGCCTAGTAATACTACTTTACCTACTCATAAAATTTAAAAAATGCTTGTATCAAAGGCATGCTTGATTTTTAAAAAATAAAAATATGCTAAATTTTATTTTTTAATCAAGCAGGGCTGGATGCCAAACGGTCAAATTTCAACTCCAAAATTTTTTGTCATTTTTACGTATAAATTCGCTCATCCTGGGACACACTGTATAAATGGATTTTAAATTTCACTTCCGGTTTAGACGGAAAAGTCAAAACAATGCCAAAAGTATAATGATGACGTCATTTTTGTCAAGACCGAAAATGATCTGTAAAACCATCTCGCATCGACATTGTACCCTGAATGACAGTTCAAATTTCCAGCATATGTATACAGGAAGCGATTTTTTTAAATTAATTTTTTGCTATAATTTTTCTATTTTAGGTTAAAAGCTAAAAATAAGAAAGTTTTCTTAAGTGGTGGTGGATTTTTTGGAAAGTTCTGAAATAGAAAATAATTTTACATTTTACGCCCTTGTTTCTATAATGTTTGTATATTCAGTTTTACCATACCATTACCATTATGAACGGTTTCGGATCTATCGATCTTTGTTGCACTATCGAGCCACCTTGTATATGCAGAATGTTTATAAAGTATTTGTACAAACTTTGAACATAGAAAGTTTATTTGAACATTTTGCTAATCCGGATTAAAGAGGTGGTACTGTACAAATGCACATAAACGTGATAAATAAGAGAGTCATTCTATTGTTGATTTTAAGAAATTTACGTCAAAACTTTTTTATGTCTTGGTATAAGTAATAAGTAATTTTGAAACTGATGAAATTATTAATAAAATTTTAAAAGAATAAATTTTTAAAAGCATGAAAGGTCCATTTCACTGATTTGCCTCAATATATCATCTATTTCTTGTCTCCAGGTGATGGCGGAGAATTTGTAGGTTGGCAAGGTAGGCAAATGCACTCATTCACCATCACACTATCATACGCATACACTTCTTGCTTGCTTTGCTTTTTTCAGCTCATAAAATGGGTCCGTCCAATTCATACCAACTTTGTAATTGCAGCCCGTTACTACATTTTGGCTTTTAAATCTTAAATTTTAAGAAGATCAGTATTGTAATTTTATATGCTTCTTGAAAAAAAAATTAAATATTTCCCATCACTAAAATGAAGCGCTATAAAAAAATAAACCCCTACATTTAAAATATCCTTTTTAATCAAATAATTTAAATGTAATGTAATATTTTAAAATTTTAAAGCAAAAAATATAGTCTCCATCTTTATTTATTTGAAAGTATTAAAAATATATATATTTTATTAAAGATTGTAGTTATTGTACTACCAAAGAAAACAGACCAGCAAGACTCTTGCAGCAAGACCAAGACAAGACCAGACTTGCAAGACCAAGACCAAGACTAGCCCGGTCTTGGTCTTGGTCTTGCTTTGCTCATCACTAAGAACCAGTACTAATTCCTTTTCCTTGCCTTCTATATCATAATAAACGAAAAAAAAGAACAAGAAAAAAAACTAAATGTTTTGGTAACAGTAAAGTTTTTAATGTATTTAATGCATTAGATTTATATCTAACTTAAAAAAAATTAGTAAAATGTATGTAACTTTAATTTCAAATATACATATATAATTCATCGATATATAGGCAGTAACTACTAGACTTTTGTGCATTTTCCATCAATACATTGAAGTCCTGTATTACAGACTGCATAATTGGGTTCTTCTGCTTGACATTCTTGTCCCTCTTCTACAAAAATAAAATGTTTTAGAACAAAACTTTAAAATAAAACTCTACAAGGACAAAAAGTCGACAACAGAGGAGACAAGTAAAAATCACTAATATAAATACATTTTTTTGAGGACAAAATTCATTATGGTGGTTACACATATATTTTACTAAATTTAATATGCCCACTTTTAGTACACCAATAGTACTAGTGTAAATTAACTATTTCATACATATTGAGCAGTTTAAAATTTTTTATAAGAAACTTTGTTTATGCCCCTCGTATATTAGCAAAGGCCGGTAAAATCGAACTTGCCCTCGTATCCTACGCATTGCTCCATAAATCGACCAAGAAGTTTGCACTTTTGATGTGCCATTTGCTAACATTATGATAGTGACCCAACCGCGTTTGGAATTCTCTAAACTTGAATATCATAACCCAGCTTACTTTTTATGTACTTACCTAAAAGATCTTTACAAACTCTACAGCATCCACAGTAATCGATGGTAACAATCTGATTTTCTTTGGTACATATAGGATTTTTTTCTTTGCATATCACATCCACACCACAAACGCCACATGGTCCTTTTTTCGACATGCACTGCAAAATAAATGAATAAATACACACATGTTGTAACAAAGATACAAAAAGTTATATACTTTTTGTCTCACAAAAGTTTAATACTTTGCTGTAGGGCAAATATCTCTAAAAAATGGTACCTGGAACATAAATTATCAGTCGGCTCTGGGATTTCGATTTTTTATGTCTAAAAAACTTAATAACATTGGCTTTTTGGGAGCCAATATCAGCACTTGTATTCTTTTTACATATTTTCTTCATATTCGGGAGATTTCCCATATTTTCCCGGACTCTATTGGCTGCTATTGGCCTTAAGGAGAACACTTTGAAATTTGCAAAAACGAGTTTTTTTTATTCAAATTTTGTCGTTAAATCCCAAATTTCTAAACTATCTAGGCTTTTCTAAAAACTATAGACAAATATTTTTTTTCACTTAGCAATTTTTTTTATTAGATGCTTTCAATTAAAAAAAAAAACATGTATTTTTTCGAAACTTAGAATCCGACAATAAAGTTTGATCAAATTCACAAAAAAATATACATCTACTAGATCTGCTATTGAAAGTCCGATTTTCCTTGGGTGTGTTCTAAAATATCTTTTTTTTGCAAATATCAAAATGATTAATAAAAAATGTTGATATCTTTATAGTTTAAATTTCGTAATATAAAGCAATCAAGAGTTAGTAAGCTGACAAATTAGGTTTGCTGCCGTTATTCTCCATTAGAAAATACATTTTGCAACACTGGTGTACATTCGCCCCCATTCCCATTCAGCGCGCTGTTGCCAAAGTCAAATTAGTGTTGAGAATTTGTGGTTACAAGAAGCATTGACACCCGAAGGTCATTTGACGTCATTATTAAAGAGTGTGGTAATGAAAAGTTTGATACAATTTTATAAACAGATAAAATTATGACTTTTTTATTACCTACAAATTTCACAACACCCACATTTGTCCCAAACTAAATACATTCCCTCTGGACAAGACTCCCGTTGAGCACAGTCTATTCTTTGACATATATCTGGTTCACATTCTAATTCTGCCTTAACACTGTCGTTATAATAACAATTAAATAACAGATAAAGGAAAGCAATAAATAATACTTGCTGTAGGCTGCCATGATACGAGTATTTTAAAAGCACAAGATACACTGCTTTGAATTTGTTGTGTTGAAATTAATATAGAGAAGGAAGGGGACTATTACCCCTCCACTTAAGAATATTTTTGATAAAAATGGGTAATAAACCGTACTTAAATCACATAATTAAACAGTTTTTAGAACTTTGAACAACAAAAATTTAAAAATTAATGTTTGTTTTTTATGAAAAGATAAGGTTTATTGTTAACATTAAGCCTAGATACTGGAATGCCCGTTACATTTTTTTAAAACGAGAATGAAATGAAAAGTTTCTAGTCTAAGTAAGAAAAAAGCAAAATATGATTTAAACTACTTTTTATTTTTCTATACCGGGTGACAACGAAATTACTACCCAGCCCTTTATTTTCTTGAATGAAAACATATGGCTTTTAAATTTTAGAATAACATATTACATTATAAGATGCCGATTTTGGATATTATAAGATGTGAATATCACTTCCGGTTTAACCGGAAACGACATCAATTGGATTTTTTTAATAGAACACCCGGTATATTTTTTAAAATTTGGAATCTACGGATCATTCCTAATATAAAATCTATATTATATTTTATACCTATCTCTGCTAGTTTTTAAGAAAATGGCGATTAAAGATGTCCAAACTACCGCACATTATGCAGTTTTATAGGAAAACAAATGAATTATATAAAAATTTATTAGGTTTAATTTAATTTTTTCTGAAGACTGTATCTGTGGAGGTCATAATAAAACTACTTCCGGCTTTACCGGAAGTGCTGCGAAAATTGACTTTTTAATAATGTTACTTCAAAAATTTTAATGCAACACCCTGTATATTTTTTTAAATTTGGATTCTACGGGTTATTTCTAATATAAAATCTGTATAATATCCTATACCTATCTTTGTTAGTTTTTGAGAAAATGGCGATTGAAGATGTCCCAATTTACTCTTTGGCAGGTATTTTAAAATTATTTTTTTTAAGTAGTTTTTTATACCAATTAAAACATAATAAATATTTCAACATTTATTTGAACTCCATAATATGCGGTCGTTTGGACATCTTCAATCGCCATTTTCTTAAAAACTAACAAAATAGGTATAGGATATAAAACAGATTTTATATCAGAATGACCGTAGAATCCCAAAATTTTAAAAATATACAGGGTGTTGAAATAAAATTTTTAAAGTAACATTATTAGAAAAGTCAATTTTCGCAGCACTTTCGGTAAAGCCGGAAGTAGTTTTATTATGACCTCCATAGATAGAGTCTTTAGGAAAAATTACATTAAACATAATACATTTTTATAACATTTTTTTGTTTTCCATAAATCTGCATAATATGCGGTAGTTTGGGCATCTTTAATCGCCATTTTTTCAAAAACTTGCAGAGATAGGTATAGGATATAATATACATTTTACATCAGAATTGATCCATAAAATCCAAATTTTAAAAAATATACAGGGCATTCTATTGAAAAAATCAAAGATGTTGTCGTTTCCGGTCAAACCGGAAGTGATAGAGACATGTTATAATATTTAAAATCGGGATCTTATGATATAATAAGTCATCCTAAAATTTGAAAGCCATATGTTTTTATTTAAGAAAATAAAGGGCTGGGTAGTGATTTCGTTGTCACCCGGTATAGTCTTCGCATAGCTCAATAAGTATATTCTAATTTGTGCAGGCATCGATCACATCTAAATTCGAGGCAATTTTTTTTTACCTAACAAGATTTTTTTCAAATTTGAAAACAAATGGAAATTCAATGGAGCCAAATCTGGCAAATAAAGTGCATGAGAAACCAGTTCGAAGCCGTATGGAGTTCCACTCTATCTTTGCTTCCTCCTAAAGATCTTTTAATTTTTTTTTGTTCTCTAGCACCTTCCTTACGTCACCCCAAAGGTTTTCAATAGGGTTGAGATCAGGGGTAGGTGAAGGCCACTCAATCACATCTACAAGATTATCCCTGAACTATTTTTTTACTGATTTTTCCCTTGGGTCATTATCTTGTTGAAAGACTCAATTTACAGACAAATTGTTATCAGCAAAAGGAAGCATGATGTCTGGTTAAATGGATTTATATTTATGTTGGTCAAGGATGCCATCAATTTTGATTAAGGGACCAACACTTCGCCAGGAAATGTTGGATCGTTTTCTTAATTCCTTGGCCTTCTAACAAATATCCTTGTCTGGCGATTTTTCTTTGTTAAAAGTGTTTTTACGAGATACTCGACCAAACAACTCAACCTCATTAAGACGTCGTCTAATAGTGCGTCTAGATATTCCTACGTCTGATGCATGTTTTTTTTTATTTGTCCAGAAGTGAGAAATGAATCCTTCTTAACCATCCCAATGATCAGTTTATCCGTTTTTTGCTTGTTTTTCAAAGTGTTTTCTTCTGTGTGCCATAATCTTTTATGTGTTTTAGTGCGTGAAAACCTTGTTTTTAAATTTTAAATGATTAGCTATTTTACTGTAACTCCAACCTCTCTGCCTTAGTCCAAAAATTATTTTACGTGAAGATCACAATTTTTCTTTCACCCATTTTAAATAATAAACAAGAGTTCGCGGCTTTTTGATGAGACCAACCTGACAAGCTCTCGTGCCAAGTTTCAAAAAATTTTAATAAGCGAATCTTGAATTATTCAATTCAATGTAATTGCAAAATTACCAAATTTTAGGTTTAGGTAAAACCAAACAGGTACCAGTAAAATGAATATTGTCCCTGACATGTATTTGAAAAAAATATGAATTATTTAATCGACGAAAAAGTATCAATAATTAAGTGGCATTATGCGGGAAACAGTTTTAGAGCAGTATCTGAAATGTTTTCAGTTTATTTCCCCACCAAGCCCATTCCATCCATTTCAACTATTAAACGTATTGTCAGTAAGTTCGAGTCCAAAGGTACCGTAATAAATAATAGTAAATGTTCAACTCAGGATATCGAAAATAGAGCCAAAGAAAGAGAGAACAGAGATTTTAATATTCTACTGAGTGTGAAGGAAAACAAAATGGATAGTACGAGGGTTCTTGGGCAAGAGGTAAATATACATCATACAACGGTATTGCGCACTTCGAAAAAACACAAATATTATTCGTATAAATTCGAAAAACATCAAGAGCTTGCAGGAAAGGAGATAAAAGAGCATATATATATATATATATATATATATATATATATATATATATATATATATATATATATATATATATATATATATATATATATATATATATATATATATATATATATATATATACTTTTTTTTTAATTGTAAATTAAAAAAATATTTTGGACTTTTTATTTGTCTCAGGTTTACGGAAGGAACTGCTTACTGCCGTTTCAGTATAAATAAATATTTTAATTGTGCATGTCCTGAAGATTTTAAAATGTTCGTGTATGTATGTGTATATAAGTGTTTTGAAGTTTTTATTATTAATGGACAGGTTTCCTTCTAGGATGAGCCAAAAACATAATTAAATATTGTAAAATTGTAAAGTCATTTTATGTAATACACAAAAGAAAAACGTAATATTTATAAGTAACCACTGCCATATTAATTTTAGATGTATAAACACTGATGAAGGCTTTTGCCGAAACGTTTGTAATTAAACAATATGAAAAATTAAAAATAACCTTTTAATTTCAAAATTAATGTGAACCAAAACTCCCAAGAAATTAAATTGAAGAATATATGTTAATGGTTCAGAAAGCAAATAATCAAAAAAAAAATGTATATATATATATATATATATATATATATATATATATATATATATATATATATATATATATATATATATATATATATATATAATTTATTAATCTTACATTAATTTTAATGTTATTAGACTAAAATAAATAGAAGAGAATCACGCATCGGTAACCTCCCACCGATACCGACCGATTCTTACTGTCCAATATGATTTTGATGAAATTTAACTGCTCTATCGTCTCTTCTTACCATTGAAAATCATATTCGAAATTTTTAAGCCCAATTATATATATATATATATATATATATATATATATATATATATATATATATATATATATATATATATATATATATAGAGCACGCAAGGAAAATTTACGCAAAAAAACTGTAAAAACACCTTTAGGCTTACAAAACCATGGACTCTCCTTCATAAAAAAATATTCTCAAAAACGCGTTCTTTTTTGGAAAACCCCGTATTGTTCTAATTAAATAATCACCATCCTTGTAAAATACTAATATATTGTTTTGTTTAGCCTGGGCTTCGGGTTTTTACACAAATAATAAGTAGGTACTTTGTTTTAACCTATCAGCACAGCTATCAGCTCATATGAAAGGTCCTTCACGCAAGTTAAATAATTCATTATGGTGGTATTGTGTGTTTGTCGGTCCATAACTAACATTAGTCTTATTAAAATATTTGCACAAGTTATGGTTGTGCATAATATTTGAGTTATATTTAATGTAAAACAACCAGTCTTTGTTTATTTAGGATTTTAAAGGCCAGACGTATTGTTTTAAATTTCGCTGGTCAAATACTGAATATTTAAATAAAAAAAAGTTAAGGCGTGGATTTAAACCATTTTTCCAAAAACAAAAATAAAATATTGACATGTTTTTTTTTTTTTGTTCTGTTTTACGACCAATTTATAAATCTTTAAAACAAAATTTAAAAAAAAAATTTGGTGTTAAGTTTTATTTTAAAAATAAAATATTTTGGTTTTTTTTAAAGAGATTTACCAAAAATATCTTATAAAAACTTAAAAAATATATTTGGTATGACTCTTGACGAAATGGTGAAGGTCATAAAGTAATCGTCAAAAATAAAATTTCACTAGTAAACGTAATTAACAGTAACAAAACCCTTAATAGTCCAGTAATATTTAAAACAATACTTTAACAGTAAACAAAGTATATACATACCTGCAATACTCACAACAACCACAAGTATCTAGAAGCAAGTAGGGTGTCTCTTTGGGGCAGGGATCTTTGGGGGAGCACATCTTACCAATTGACATGTCGTCCAGTCTTTACATGGCTCCCGCTTCACAGTACAATTTCGAGCACTTACCAAACTGATGTTCAGAAATGAAAACACCAACAATACCAAAAGCGTCGATCGCAGCACCATATTTCCCATATTTGTCTTTCTTTTATTTAAAATGCTTGGAATATATTATTTATGCGTTGTTATTTCAAGATTTTTTTGTTATGAATTGTATGAATTATTTATCGTGTGTGTATTTATAGTACTCGTTTCCACTGAATCAACATAATTACATAATGAGGTAATCTACCTGTCCCGAGTTATTTATTTAGTTAGTTAAAACCTGGTTATATTTTTTTTATTAAAACGGCTTAAGAGTGATATTCAAAAAAACAAAACAAGACGATAAAAATACTTTGGGTAGCAACAATAATTTCAGGTCACAAGCCAAGACCGAGGACTTTAAATTAATACCTACTGCGTGGAAAAAAAATGGTACCTCAAGGTTTTTGCAATTATCACGTTGTGGTGGCTTTTTCATTTCCGCAAATCTGTTAGTTTGTCTGTCTGTAAGCGGAAAAAAGATATTGATTTTAAACCTGCTATATAGGGTGCCTTCAGGCAGCATCTTTTCCCTACTTAAGTAAGAAAAAGTTTTTCTACTACTGTATAAATAAGAAAACTTTGTGGTCCTTGTAACGCGAATGATAACGAAAGAGAACCTTCGTGTTACCTGGTTGCTAAGCGTTGCTAGCTACGAAAGTAATATTTTCAGCGCCTGGACAAAAAAGTAAGAGTAAAAAAGAAAATATGCTTGTGGGAAATATTAGGATTTATTTATAAAAAGTAACTAATTTATGACAAAATATTTTAAAAAACTAGGTTAGGTATTAACATTAAAAGTAATTGTGCAATTTGAGCAATTAGCAAAAGAAATTGGAGGAATAATACTTGAATTAACAATTTTTAAATTTGTTGTTGGGGTATCGTTATCACCTTTAACTACGTTAATATTCATATTTTTCACTGTTACTTCATTAGAGGAAATATTGGTAGGAATTTCGTGTAAAATCTTCTTTGAAATTTCCACCTTATTACTATAGGATTCAGCAATATATCCTCCCCAACAGAAAAGACTTCCAACCTCCATGCCTTTTTAAGTCCAAAATATCGACATCCGAAGCATTGGCAAGGAACGTAGTTGACGTTCTTCTAAAAGAATGGCCAGTGTATCTACTGATGTCTTCAAGCTTCAAAACGTCGCAATTTCTTTAGGTACATTTGAAATAGTGTGCTTTCCAATTACTTGATTAACACATTTACCTCTTTCAAAAAACGATACAATAAACGCTCATCTAGAGCATTCCTTGGTCTCAGCTTAATATATTCCTGTAGAAATCTGACATAAGGAACTGAGCCTTCATCGTTGGTTACTACAAAGTTTCTTTTAACTTTTTTTTTAGACTCCACTATTTTTACTATAGCCACGTCATTTCTTATTTCTACATCACTTAGCTTCATTCTGTATATTTCATCTGTCCGGCATGCCCCAGCCACTCCCATAATGGCTATTACTTTCATTGCTAAGTAACTTTGATCAGGCGCGTTAAGTAAAAACTTTATGATTTCTTCTTTTTTAAAAATTTTTGACTTTTTTGCCTCATAACCATCGTTTTTTCCCTTTTAATAAAAGCAACTAGTTTCTTGAACTCCGAAATATCTTGATTTTGTTTACGGAAATTGTTAACTTGAGCATGGAATATACAGACCAGAGGGTTGGTGGTGATAAAGACTCGGATTTTCTTGAAAATACGCCAACATCACATTCTCGTCAATCCGCCCACATTTTTTGTAGCAAGCCATTCAGAAAACGATTTATATGTTTGATGGTACCTTTCTTTAGATTTGTCTGGCAGAAGTGAGGCACACGCAAGGTCAGCTGCCTTTTGATGCCATTTTCATATTCATTTAACATTTTAAAATGGGAATGGATTTATACTAAATTAACAATAATTCAAAATCTGACAAGTGCTGATGACAGACAATGTCAACAATAAATGTGTTGCTATGGATTAATTTTTAACAGGTAAAATTTCAAAATCTCTGATATTTCTATTAAAACATGATGTTAATGATTATAAATTATGCGATACATAGAACAGTAGCAGAAAAAATATAATACATTACACGATGCGAAAGGCCTTTCAAGTGTTCGGAGGTTTTAAATAGCCTCGGCTTCGCCTCGGCCATTTAAAAACCACCTCACACCAAAAAGTAAACTTTCGCATCTTGTAATGTAAATAACTATTCTATTAACAGGGGTTCAACAAGGTTTCTTTTTGAAATTATGGCCCGGTAGCGGATTGGCATTGTCTCTTTTGGCACGACGCAACCTTAGAAAAATGTATGTCGAAACACGGAAGACAATGTTCCAATGATTTGCCCATAAAAGGGTCGACATTCGCGTTAGAAAACCACTTGGTTAAAAGTACCCCCATAATAAGAAAGAATACAAACAACATGACCTCAGATTATTCTTTTTGTTTTTTAATAATTTTTTTGAAAATATTTTATCGTATTTTGACTATTATGTTATCATTCCCCCTTCCCCCAGGGGGTGAAAAGTACCCTAAATTTAAAAAAAATAATAATAAAAAAAAGTTATTAAATTTTGTTGTTGCAACTTTTCGTTTTTGAACCGACAAACTAACATATTTTCAGTAAAAAGAAATTATTAACCCCTCCCCATCCACGGGAAATGAAGGATCCAGTGGATTAACTATCAAATTTTTTGTAATTGCGGAAAAAATAGAATTTTTGGCTGTAACTTTTTTTTTGCTAATAATAACAAGATGTACAATGAACCATTTTAAAGCTAAGGTTATCCCCGAAATGTCAGGTGATGGCAAATTTCAATTGGGTTGACCATTTTTTTATATAATTTCACCCGAAAAAAAAACACTGACCGTTGCAAACATAAAATATACACCTTTAAACGGCCAAATCTTCCTACAGATCAAAGACTGATAAAAAAATTTAAATAAAAACAACTCTACATAAAGGCTATAAAGTTTGGCTGTATAAAATAAATACTTTTCCTACGAGCGTGCGGAAAAGTCCACTTTTCCGCACGCATTTGAGTGCGCAAAGTTGCACTTTTCCGCACGCATTTCAGTGCGCAAAGTTGCAATTTTTCGCACGGCGTGAGGAAAAGTGAACTTTTCTGCACCCCGTGCGGAAAAGTAAAACTACTCTAAAATATTACAGGTAAGCAAGATTTATATGTATTTTAGTAATTGTAGGCTTTTTCATGCAATATACGAAGCAACGAAGCCATTGCAAGTTTTAGTTTATTCTCTTTTTTGTTTGTTACTTCGTAATTTTCAATATTTCAACTAAAACACAAAACAAAACATTTTTTTAATTACCCTGTATAATAATAATAAATGATTATGACAAGTCAAGCAACAATATATAATCTTGGTGATTTTAACACATGTCAGATTTTTTCTTCGTTTCCATATGAGCCAGCAATTGCATAAATGAATTTCAATACAAACAAGCATTTTTAATGAAAAGGTGTCATAGTATCTTTTTTTAATTAAATAAAAATCCGACAAAAATAATTATTTAAAATGAGTAGTTCCGATGAGGAGCTACCAGATTCTATCCTGGATGCAGCAAATACCGTAAGTTTGAATTTATTACCAGCAAAATCTCGTGAAAAATATGAGAATCAATATAGTCATTTCGAAAACTGGTGCTCCAGCAAGGGGACAAAAAGTAGGTATTAAAGAAGAAGTGTTCTTGGCCTATTTTGCGATTTGCAAAAAACATATAAACCTAATACTTTATGGAGTAAGTACTCTATGTTAAAATGTGTCCTCAAAGTGAAAAGGAACCTTGATTTAAGTTCATATTTCAAGCTAACATCACTACTTAAACACCAAAACGTGGGATACCGGCCAAAAAAATCAAAAACTTTCAGCAAAGAAGAAGTTTCAAGATTCATGAAAGAAGCACCTGATAATATTTACCTTCTAATAAAAGTTGCTACAATTTTTGGATTAGCTGGTGCTTGTAGGAGAGATGAATTTACAAAAATGATGATTGATGACATACAGGATAATGAAAATTTGATAGTGGCGGAAATCCCTGACAGTAAAAATAACACTTCCAGAATCTTTGTAGTGTCCGATGAAACAAATAACGGACTTTATCTGCAATTGTACCGAAAATATGCAAATTTGCGAAAACCACATACCCCACACAGACGTTTTTTTGTCCAGTATAAACAAGGAGCATGCAGTACGCAATGTGTGGGTAAAATAGGTAAAATACCTTCAGAAATTCCTGCATCCCTAAAATTAAAAAATCCAGAAGAGTACACTGGACATAGTTTTCGTCGATCCTCTGCGACTATGTTAGCGGATTCTGGAGAAGGAATTACCAATGTCAAGCGACTTGGGGGCTGGAAATCAACGGCTGTAGCTGAGAGCTACATTGATGAATCCACAAATCAGAAAAAGGATATGTCGAATAAAATATTGACCATGAACAACTCCCCTCCTGAGCTAAGTCAACCTTCATCAAGCCGTACAATAAGCGCTTTACAGGTTCTGCAATTAATTTACAATATGCTAATAACTGTTCTTTTGTTGTAAATGTTATCAACAAATAATTCCCATTTATAAATATGTTGTAGTAGTTCTTTCAGATTAAACATAATTTAAAAAATAATCATTGCTTTAATATTGGCATTATCTGACGCTCGTAGGAAAAATTTTGTTCATAACGCTTGCGCAAAGTGACTTTTCCGCATCTTGACGCTTGCTCAAACTCCGCTTCGCGTCGTTCGGGCAACGGCAGTCGCGTGCGGAAAAGTATCACTTTGCGCACTTGTTAGGAAAATAACTATTTCACGCTACTGGCCAAAAACTGAAAATGTCTTACAAAAAACAAGATTTGCCCACATTTAGCACTCCAAAACATAAAAAATAATTATCCGATAGGGCTAAAAATGACTGGACATATTTAGGACATGTGTTCTACTAAAGTTAAAGGATTGATTATTTTTTTCAAGCAACACAGTCCAGATGGCACAAAAAAAAATTAGCATAAAAAAAATTTAGAGTTTATTTTGCCCAAAACTTTTTTTCTGCCTATTTTAAACGGTTCTGGTTGGTCTCAAAATTTTTCCAATTTTGTCTTCTTGCAAAGTAATAGTAATCATTTTTTTTGTGGAAGTAATATTTTTCCAGATATTTACGCCAGAACGATCCGGTCTCTTCATTTTTCGTTAAGCAACTAATTTTGCCAAACCATATCTCCTTTTATACTCATCGTACAAAAATTAAAAAAAAAACGTTTTATTTGTCAACTAAAATACTTCATATTAGTAATATATTTTTTTTGTAATACTACTATATTTTCGGTTAAATTAAAAAAACTTTAAACATTGTAACATTTTTTTGGCAAAAATCACAATTTTCCTTGCGCCATTACTTGGAAGGGGTTCATTTTTATAAGAAGTTGTATTTCATGTTTTTATAATAAAAAACTATAATTTATCGATTGGGTAAGTAATTTTTTTTCATCCCCCCCCATTAAATGACCACCCCGCGACGCCAACCCTTTTTTCCAGTATCTGAAGTTGTTTAATTCAATACTGAACACCGTTTTTTAGCATAATACAAGTTATTCAAGTACCTGCTTTTTTCCCGAAATTTGCGTTTCGTGATTTTTAAACCCTTTTTTTTAATAAAAAAGTTAGTAAATTTTTTGGGTTTTTTATTT
>JAHBCN010011381.1:0-29315 GCA_019359885.1 Listronotus oregonensis | reverse complement strand
TTTTGCTAAAAGAAAGTGCAACTTAATATCACATATCACATGAGAATTTTACTGTAATTTTTTTTCGAGAACGCACACGTATCTTTAACATTATTTCTGTTTAACCAAAAATAGAGCAACAGAATTAAAAACACAAAAGGTATTTTGCATTATTAAATAATATTAATTATAAGAATTCTTGGCAGATACTGCTATCAAACTAAAGCAACTAAAAATGTTAAATGACTTTTAAGTAAGGTAGTATTTACGGTATTTAAAATCAAAAGTACCACACGAAGGTGTAGTTTCAATATACCACCTACCTTCAAAACATCTCCAAATGCCCCTTTTCCCAAATGTTCCAATATTTCAAACTCGTTATTGATTCGGGATTGGCTACTTCCTGCGGAGTTAGATAAGGACGAAAGATTTTGGGTAATTTCTGGAGATATATTCCTTTCTACTGGTACGTCGGGCGGAACATGTTGAGGTGAATAATAGACGATGGGTTTGTGGAAAAATGAATGGTTTAAAAGTTGATGGGCAGTGTAGCGTTCATGTTCGTCTTTATTTAAGCATCTAAAATAATTAAACATACACTTGCAGTAACAGAGTTTGATTTTTATGTGATTTTATTTTAAACACTAGTAAGTTATACTTACTTGTGATAAATCAAATCAAATCAAAAAACTTTTTTTTATTAATCAGCGATACCCACAGATGTTTTAGAGGCTAATGTTTAAAACAGCTGATCTTCCTTTATTATTTATGTTATTACTGTTATTAGGTAGATTTTGTAATATTTAAAAAATCTTCAATCGTCCTAGGGGGAAGCGGTTTAAAATTCTAGGTCCATTAAATAATGTTTAAAAACATTATTTAATGAACCTCATCATTTCAAAGTCATAATAAAACCGTTTGAAAACCACAAAATATTTAAAAATAATTAACGTCCAAAAATTAATTTAATGTGTTATAAAAACGCATAAAAATGTTGTCATTTCTCACGATTTTAAGGAGCGATAGTGGAGCTCAAAACAACTAGTCAAAAAGTTTATATAACATATGTGTCAAAACTTGACAGAATTTTGTCTAAATGATATCAAAGTTACAGACTTTGGAGCAATTATTTCTGAAAAGCTTAACAATTGGAAACATTCGTCTTAATCGCTTATCAGTAGATTCATTTGCTGATAAAATAAACTAAGTTTAAAATGTTTCAATCTACAAATAAAATATATATATATATATATATATATATATATATATATATATATATATATATATATATATATATATATATATATATATGAATTTTTCCCGTTAAAAACTTAAAAAACAACAGCGCTAGCCAGAAGCCTTGTGCGTGGAGTCAAGTCAGTCGTATATTGTGCGTGCCGGCCGAGATATTTTTATCCGTTCAAAATGTTTTTAAATATATGCAGATATGTTATTAATTTACGACAACCATAGTGCAGGTGTACCAAAGAGTTTTGAAAACGGGATGTGCAACCGAGAAATTTAAATAGAGGACATGGAAGAAACATAACTGTGGAACAAGAGAAAAAAATTTCTCATACACACAGCTCACAGGACCTTACGGAAAAATCTACATTATCCCTACAATCACCAACGTGGGCAGGCTTTACTACCCGAATTTTTATTGGAGCTGATTCTTCGAAGTAAGGCTTGTCTAGAAACTAGAGGACGACATTTCAGCAACCTATTGAAACTAAAACGTAGTTGTTTCTTTTTTTATAATAATTGGGCAAAATAAAAAAGTGCTGTTTTAAAACATCACAATTCGTGTTCTTAAAATGAATATTTAGCCTAATTTTGTGGTAAGTACAATTATTTTCTAATTACAAATAAAATAGAAGAAAAAAACGTAATTTTTCCGCAGGGGAGGCTGGTGCATTATAGCTGCGAAGCTACATACCATCAAAAAAAATAAAATAATAATAATAATAATAAGCCAAACAATAGCTTATTGTTTTTTACTTAAATTTAATTCCAACATCTCTTTAAAAAAAGTATAAATATGTAAAACCTCACAAAAAACATTCGACGTCGATTCGATGTGATCAAAGCAGGCGCGATGTTGCCAAATTACCTTTGGATCCATGTGCTTTCGTCTTTTTTGACTTGTTTTGAGCTCCACTATCGCCCAATAAAATTGTAAGCATAATACTTTTTATAACCTGAATAAAATTTAGCTATAAAAAATTTACCACAGAAGAATAATGCAAAAGTTAACTAACTTTTCTGTAAGATTAATACTTACTTTGTTAAAAAATCATACAAATCACTTTGTAAGGAACTGGGTATAACAATTTTATCGTCAGTTATTTGTTGATTAAGTAAGGTCAGGACAAATTTACCAAAATCAAAAATATCAGTCTTTTTGCTGTAATACCCGTGAACGGATGAAATTAAATCTAATAGTCTTTTGTGAATACTGTAGTCTGATACTTTTACAATACCTAAAAACCAGACATATTAATATTTATTGTAAAGGGCGTTCCATAACTATAGGGCCAATTTTAGGCGTTTCATAATTTACATGAGAGAAAACATGCATGCAGGAAAAGAATTTAATACATATCATTCCATCATAAAATAAATACTCAGTAGCGTATGCTATTACAACAAATGTAAAACTTTAGGAAATATTTAAATTTTTTCCCTACATCATTTCAATACATTTTTAAGTAGGCATGATGATTGTGAATATAAAACACTAAAACTATATAACCATATAATGAAACGTAAATAAAAGATTACAAAACACGTATTTTTTTATTATTTTAAGGGAGATTAATTAATATTTTTATAATATAAAACTACTTAGTACGACAATCCGCCTTGATGTTCTGAACGCCAATCAGGGCGAATGACGTCACGTTAGAGTAAACAAATGATCATAACCTATGTTTAGTTCTCGTACTGTTGGTTTCTCCGATTTTATTTACGATCATATTGTTTTCAGTGTTAAGTTTGTGTTCAATATTCAATGAACAGTTTTTCTTTTTATTTATTTAATTTCAAATTCCTAACCTGCGCGCCACCTTTCTGGCTTCTTTCGGTGCGCTTCTGACCAACAGGTGGCGCTGTATATATTAAAATTTAATATTTTCCCTCTTAAGAAGGCGAAATCAGCGCCTCTATAGAAAAAGAAGTAATTAAAATTTTCATAGTTTCAACTTGTCATGGCGTCTTTTTGCATTCTTTTCTTTCAATTTTCTATTTCCTGGGAATATCCCCAAGTAAAAATTCGCATTTGTAATGAATTTAAGCAAATAATGTAAATTTGTGATTGTGTATGTATAAAGTGTTAGATTTAAACAGACATTACGTTCCAGTGAGTGGCGTCTTTGACGCGAGTAATAAAACCCAATTTATGACGATTTATCAGTACCAGTTTGTAATTTAGATGTAATAAATTATTCATAAAATAAACCCAGTGGTTTAATTGAAGGGAACATTAGCCCTTCTGGTCCTTCGAGGGAAAAGTAAGCGTGTAAGCTTATTCTAGGCTTTATGCGTAGACAGTTTGCTTTTTTGAGCGTTTTGTCTATAATAACGTAACTCATTGAATGAGGATTTATACAGGCAAGCAACGATAACTTGCCTAGAATCGACTTGTTGATGCTGGGAGAGTTTTTGGCATCAAACAAAGATTTTTGTTCTGCAGAATTTAGAAATGTCAAAACTTCCTTGTAAGTATGATATACTTTCAAAAGAATAATAACATTAATGTAAGAAAAGAGGAATCCTAACCTTATTAAAACTCTTATTCATTAAACAAGTTTTAGATTAGAGGTTATTTGTCATTTGTCATCTATTACTTAGAGACCAAATACTTACACATAGCTTTCTTTATCTTAGGTCCTTCAGGGCATCTTACGGCGACGATGCTATAAGTTACATAGTGTAACTTGTATTAAAGTATAACTTTAAATTTCATGTTAAGGTTCTTTGCACATATAATAAGAAGTACAAACCTTTATTTTATTAATGTACACATCATACTCTACCAACTAGCATGCGTGACCATATTGTACAAGTGGGGCCAAAATACCTTAGAATTTGGGACAAGGTTCTTTGGAACAGTAATGGTTTGTGTGGCATAGATATCCACTAAGAAAGGCTTTTTCAGAATTCAGTTCGCTTGGAATGTACTTATAGGGGCAAAAATAAAATTGGGGCTGGAGAATTTCCACGAGATTCTTTAGGGTGTATTATTGCGCGTATTGGGATTAAATGAACTTCACGCGGACAAAGTCGCAGGCAAAAGCTAGTGTATCTATATGTATAGATGGCAAATTGATAAGATTGATTTGACAGACAAAACCTAACCTCAAAACATTTGTTTTTTTTGTTTATTCATTTGAACCTTCGAACAAGACTATAAAGTTACAAAATTAAGTAAATATTTACGTCAAAGTGATCTTCACAAAAGTAAAGCTGAGTTGTGGGCAAAATTCCTATTAAATCACGCCTTGCAAGGCTAAGCCACTTATCCTGTATTGTTTTTTCGTATGGCACAAATACAAATAACTTGTTAGGAGTTTTTATTGACGTGTTAGTGTACAGAGGAACCAAACACCACCTATATGATTTCGAATTCATGTTTTAAACAAGTAAAATAACTTGTAATTTAGAAGACCGTTTGTGTTTGCTCTTTGTTTACTCTAACGTGACGTCACAATCGACGCCATGATACTTTGGAGCGTTTTGGTGGGAATTTTAAACTTAAAATTTAAAATTCATTTTTTTAATATAAATCTTGATTTTTTTCCGAAATATGATATTCATTACAATTAGTATATATTTTTGAATACAACAGTTTTTCAAAATCTGTTATCATGCCTATTATACAGTTGGGCATAATCAATATACGCCATTATAAATACCTGACATCTTACTGTAGTATACAGTTTTCCAGGGAAATAAAAAAATATGTTCCTACTTACCTTTCTCATTAACAATAACGCATGTGTCTCTAAGATGTTTGTGCACAGCATTATTCCGATGGATGTAGTCTATAGCTGTTAAAACACCCTTTGCAAGATGCTTTAAATAATCTATATCTACCTTTATACCCTGGCTTGAGAATAATGAATAGCAATTTGATCCTACAAATGCAAGCTCTTAAATTTTTATTAAAAACTGCATAAAATAAGAATTCAAAGGTAAAAGATTGGCTGCTGAAAACCATCCACGGAATTCGTTATTTTTTGATTACACATTCGAAAGTTCATCATTTTTGAAACACTTTGAGCAAAAAAAATTCCGGATGCTTCATCTTTTTTAATTAAATTTGAGAAACATCAATACATAAAATATAAACTAAAAAGATGATACGATACCGTTCTTTGACGTGTCTTTGCTTGAATAAGCAATGTTACCAGATGTTTTTCAATAATTTGTTATTATTGAAGGTTGTTTTTTTCCGTTTAACAGTAACCAGAATTAACAGCAACTTCCATACTATCACCTAGTTCTGGTCAGGTTTTCCTCGTTACATTGTAAATTTTCTTTATTATAAATATGCCATCAAACAAAATGAAAAAAAGTCTGATATTTTAATTTTTGGACTTTTTATAGCCAAAAATAGGGTATGTTTTTACTGCGTTTTGTAACTGGCTGGAATTTTAAATATTTTTAATTTAATGAAAATAATCTTATTGGTAATAGCAAAGTTTCTTATTATAAATTGATATTTCCATTCGGCAACATTGTAAGTGTCTTGTAGCGGCGCATATATTTATTACAAGTAAATCGTAAATATTTGAAATAAAATGTCAAACAATGACCAATTTTTATAATTTTAATTGCGATCTTCTTGGTGAACACTACTTCATTCGCAATTTTTCTTGTCTCAAATAATATTATTCAAAGTATATTTTACATTGCAACTCTAAAAATCGTCCAATTCCGTGGGTGGTTTTCTTTACAAGACACAGTGCCTAGTCTGATACTAGATTTAGTAAATTGAAAAAAATTGGTTAATAACGAACCACATATAAATTCCTTAAGAACATATACCACTATCTTATCTCCGACCATGTCATGCTTGAATCCCAAATAATGTGCCAAATTAATGTGTTTTAGTTTTGCCAAATAGTTTAGTTCTTGTTCTATACTAGTCATATTTTTTAAAATATGTGGCACATCATAATTTTTTACTTCTAAGTTCCACTGAGATATTTCCATAAGCTCTCCAGAATCCACGTCTAAACCAGTAAAAATTACATTGGATGGATCAACATGTCCTGAAAAAAAAAACAATTAAAACAAGTTTTCCTTAAAATTGTTTAAACTATAAATTACCATTAAAAGAAAAAACATTAAAATATACAACTTCACTTAGAAAAATAACAAATCAGAATCTAAAAACTCTTGTATAGTTTGTAAGTTTCAAAAAAAATATTATGGAAAATATATGGGCTAAACCGTTTTGACCGGAAATCATTTCTTGTAGTCGAAATACACGATCATCGGACCGGTCGTCCCGTGTTATCAAGCGCCTTTCCAAAACTTTAAACGCGATTTTCCAAAACTCACATTTTCTTTAAGCTGGGTGCATGGAATGCTGGAAAATTACTGGACCAATTTTGATGCTGCTTTACCATTTTGTAGAGAATTAAACTGCCTATGGTTGCAACCTCAAAAGTTAAAATCGCTTCAAAATTTTGGATTTAAATACAAAAAAAGGTCGATTTTTTTGAACTTTTTTTTCATAAGGCTGCCATTTTTTGAAAAATTGACAATTTCATTTTTTAGAGGTTCCGACCATAGCTGCACTCATACATTTTAATAATTTTTTGGTCTCGTCTGTTTCAAACCTCCCAGTTACCTGCACCAGGTGCGCCCGCCTTATAGAGCACGGCAACATGTCCTTCGACGCCATTTTATTCAATAACGGTTTAACATTTTCAGGCGATTTTTTTAATTCTAGCATAAAAATTAAAGAATAAAAGGGTATAGGCACTGTTTTACTTATTGTTTAATTTCACCTTTAAAAAAATGTTGAAATTGAGGTAAAAATCGAAGCTTCAAACCAGAAAACCCCCTTAAGGTGCTGTGGTAGAGATATAATATCTTAGGCCTAGTCTATCATCTTTTAGGTCTTTGATACACAACTGCCAAATTGTCTCTATTGCCTGTGTTGGACTTGTGCAGCTCACTTTGGGACATACTCATTTTTAGTAAGATACAGCAGATTTACCAGCATACAAAGACACACAAGAAAACTTTAGGACCTGGAGAGATCTGAAGATATTCTTGCAATCCTCCCGACCGAATAAACGCCGCAATAAGGCCAAACACCCCGCAAGAAGGAAAATAATGGTCCCTGCACAACAAACGCATATGTTAGCACTAAGTGTTTCAGATCCTAATATGTAGTCTCAGCAAGTAGCCGACATAGAAGCACTTAACCTCCACACCGCAACCCAACCGCTGTGTTCACACATCGTCGTTGTGGTTGGGCCCAGTAGGATCTTTTGGAACATGCGCTAGAGTTGCTGGTTATCGGCAACTCTTGTTGCCACCATATAGAACGGGATCCGAAGCTAAGATGAACACAAGGCTTTAACTCAAGGTGTTAGCATACCGTGCTGATTAGTGAATGACATCCTGTGCCTTAAACAGGTGTCACCAACGGTGCCTCTGAGATACAGGGCGACCTTTCAGAGTATCTAGCCTTATTGCGGTAATGCGGGGCTCTGCCGTGGTGGACTATTACTTCCATAGCTCCAAACAGAAAGCCGACCTGACCGAAACAGCCGTTTCGAGAGGTGCCACTCAAGGTCACAAGCAGACAAAGGTGCGCCGACCGAAACGGGTGAATCCGTTTCGTAAGGTGCCCCTGAAGTCACCGGAGTCTGTTTCACAGGGAAGAGCTAATCCATCCCGAACAAACAGGTGCTTAGGAAGGGTTCCCTGAATCCAAACAGAAAGCGGACAGAACCGCCTTTATAGGAAAAAGGGTTCCCTAGCTTTAAACAGAAAGCGGATAGGACTGTTTTCATAGGATAAGGCTGGAGATGCGGCCTCAGAAAGAACATCTGGTTCCTGTAACAAGGACCTGGTAGCTACCCACGTCACTAGACCGGAGAGGAGGGCATGATGGATCGAATCGTCTGCTCATCATACTTTTCAGGAGACAGGGACACCAGGACACATCAGAACACATTGTGCTCGTGTCTGGTAGCGACACAAGTAAGAGGAGATGTAAAAACTCTCTCCCAATCTGGTATCAGATTCATTAGAAGTCCGATCCTATTGGGAGAAATATAAAAAGGTGTGAGCCACAATAGACCGAGCGGTCGCAGTGGAGGGTGTAAAAAGTCCACTCACTTTAAACCTACCTACCACACCGCAAAAGTACCTCTTGCTAGTTGTCCGCTTTAAGAAAATGCACATGCCCTAGATGCTGCAGTTGACCCAGAGGAGCATGCAGTAAAAAGATGAAGAAGTTGGTCTTGTCAATATTAAGCAGTAATTTGTTTGCTTTAAACTACTCCTTAATATGACCTTGCAACTGCCCCAGTCTCTTAATGTCTTTGGTTATCCTTTTATACTTGGCCGAGAAGTATTATAAGTATTATGGCGGCAGGTCATTTATTTAATACAGCAGGGGGCTCATTATTGGCCCCTGTGGGACACATAACTCTTCAGCTATAGAACAAAATAAGAATCAAAACTAATAGATTTTAAAAATTAACACAATTAAACCATTTCTACTTACTTAAACACTGGCCTCTTTGAATACCTCTGCCATTAAAATCTAATAAACATGTTCCTTTATGAAGCTCACATATCACATCATCACTTTCTGTAGAGCTATTTTGTCGTCGTCTAAAAAATTAAAAATAACATAAAACTAATATCTATACTCTCGTACATTAATTCAGAATCACCTTCAAAGTCTACAACAAAATGAATATTTATTATTTTTAACTATTTATATACTTTTACTTTTGAAAAAATTGCCCTAAAAAATTAAACCTGGTCTTGATTGCATCCTATATTTACAAAATTAAAAAAATTAATTAGAAAAGCAAAACACAACTTTATTAAAAGCAAATAAAAATATTTTATAAATTCTAGTTCTTAGAAAAATAAGCCAAAAAAATATAAGTAAATACAGGGTATTTCAAATTCGACTCTTACTATTGGTATCTCCAAAACGGTAAAAGATACGACGAAGTTTAAATTGGGGCAAAGTTGCTTATTAGAGACCTTAATAATACACCGTTGAAAAATTAGGGTTATCTTTTGTACTTTCAGAAATATAGCAAAAAAACTGAAATTTTCGATTTTCGTTTTTATTTTTTTACTAATTTAATTCAAACGTTAAAACAATTCTAAGAATACATTCTCATTAGAACTTTTTGCGCTTTATGTATTGGTATCATCAACTTTAATTTTTTAAATACGGCCCTGGATTGTTTATTTAATTTTTTTATACCCTTTATTTTCCCAATTACAAAAATGTATAACACTTAATATTTATTTAACAAACATGAAACGCCCCTATAAAAAATCATGTTCGTGTCTTGTTTAACTTATTGTCTCTTATGGAACATATGTTCATTTCACAAAAAACATCAAGTGTTATAAATTATTGTAATTAGGATTAAAACTGCTTAAAAAAAATGCAATAAACAATCGAAGGCCATATTTAAAAAATTAAGTTGACGATGGTTTAGCGAAAACGAAACTTCGTAAGAAATTTTTGATTTCGCCAGGAGATGAAGGGAAAAAAGTTTTAATAAAAAGTATTTTTAAATTTTTTCTATCTATTGAAATAAAATCGTAAAAAAAACTAAAATCACAAATTTAAGTTTATACGCCATGTTCTGAGAGTACAAAAGGTAACTTCAATTTTTCAATGGTGTATTATTGGCCTCCCCAACACGTAACTTTGCTCGAATTTAAATTTCTTCATTTCCCTTACCGTTTTTGAGATCCCAATGGTGAGAGTCAAATTTTAAACACCCTGTATATTTGATTTGCATCTTTACTACAAGTTCATTTTTTAGACTTGAAAATGAAAAACACTTTCCTAGAGCACTATTCTAAAGAGAAAATTGTTTATTTGTTAATCAGGGATTTTATATACAGAGTAATTCCTAGCCATCCCTAAAAATAGAAGATAATAATCAGAATGCTACTGCAAGCATGGTAACACTTGGAAAAAAGAAATTGGCAAAAAAACTACTTTTAAAGCGGCTTTGAAACTAGGCAATTAATAGTGATGCATGTGAAATTGTTCTTTCAAATTAAAACACCCTCAAAGCAATTTATTTTAAGTTAAAAAAAAATAAGATTTAAAACATTTTTTTTTATTTAATGAAACATCAAGTACCTTGTACAACTATTTACTGTAACAAATGCAAGAAATGTGTACTCCAGCTTCTGTAAAAAGGTATTTTAATACAATTAATCACTTTAAAAAAAATTAAATTTATTTTTATTAAAAATATCTAATAATAGTGATTTATGTCCAATGGACCCTTTAATTTTTAAGGAAAAGATCTAAATCATTTATAATGTATTAAATAGGAAGCAACATATGTATCAATATTAAAAGATAAAACATTTGGTTTACATTTTAACCGCATTTACATGCCTATTTGTTAGAGATATTTTTCTGTGCGTTTCCTCTTCCGACTCAATTTCAGATACACTCCTTTGTCTTTCTCGTCTTAATCTGGCTTCAGCCTTTAACATTTCTTGTCGTTTTTCAACTTCTTTCATCATAGACTCTCTCTAAAATATGATTAAATTTATTTGACAATTTAAATAAATAAAATAATCTCATACTTGTCTATCTTTTTCTAATTGTTTCTGCAACTCTTTTTCCTTTTCTTTTTCTTTTGTTGTTGTAGCATCTCATGATAAAAACTTTTCATAGCAGGTTTATTGTGCTTGTGCAAAAATTCTTCTACATGCTGACATAACTGAAAAATCATTACTTCTCCCTCAAATTCTTTTGATTTTTTAACTAATTCTTCTTTAAGCTGTGCCAAAATAGCTTGGGAAAGTCCTTTTCCATTTTCTAATAACACTTCAGGTATCCTTAGAAGTGGAACATAAGTTAGTATGAAATCATCGAGATATTGAAAAAATAATTAGGAAACTATTGGATTTTAAAATGGAAAATTATTTTTATGAGAGCATCATTAATTATGAGACTACATATATTTCTGCATAAATTCCAAAGTAAAATGCAATTTTGATTCCCTACAAAACATCTCAAAGCAGAGTTATGTTCTCTAACCACAACTGAATATAACTATAGTAGGTATTTAGTTGTCATGTCTTCAGAAAGCTTTCAGTACCCTTCGCAATGGTCTTCAGAATGAGGAAATATTAAAGTAATTTATTCAAAAAAATTACTAAACTTTATTAAATAATTCTAACTCCCTACAGTTTTTTAAAGTCCCTAACAAATACATAATTAAACATAAATGAGGTTATTTTGAGTTTTTTAAAGGGCAGTTTATTGTAAAAAATAATGACCAATAGTTTTCTCCTTGACATGGAACAAATAAATATTAAAAACATAATGAAATAAGCAAGCCTCAGATAAAAAAGCTTTATTTACCCAAAATATTATTAAATTTCTCTAAGAGAATCTATGTTTTTCCATAAACCTTAAAAGCGAGCATAAAAGTTTCAGATAAAAAAAAGTTATACAAAAATTTACCTGCATTTTAAGTAGAATACCAAAAAATAGGCCATGTAAAGACCCATACTTATTAATATCTATACTTCTAAATCTATAGAAAACAAAAAAATTCCTTACCTGTCTGGATAGTTTTCTGAACAAATTACATGCAGGTCCACTTTTACATAGACCTCTCGATTACCTGAACTACCTCGCTGTGGTGTTAAGGAAACTGATAAATTTAAAGGACTCCACTTGTTCCATGCTGCTTTCTTTCGCAAGTCTTTTAAGTCGTCGCCGTAAATTGACTAAAAAAAACAAATGGATTTGATACTATCCCAATTTGTGATTAAAAAAAGAAATGTTAATTATCTCTAATTTGAATTACCTGCAACACATCAAATTCTTCTTTTTGTCGGTATTCTAAACTGTCCCCGTACGACATATTTAATTATTTTTGCTTACATCTTGCAAAAAATTAGAAAAAAAGTTTAAATTTGTACAAAAGCGTTTTTAAATTTGACTTTGACACAGTTCATAACCTTAAACTATCCAACCTTAAGTTAGGTAGAATTAAAAGATCGTTCAGAAAATTACTCGAACCTACGCAAAAACCAGTGCACACTGAGTGTAAAGCTAGGTTATAAGAGCAAAAAGAACTTCGAAACACTTAGTGCACACTCGTTTAACCAAAGGTTTTTGCTATTAGAGAGGTACATTTATCTTCTCCGCTGACCGATCAGCACGCGGAGAGAGAGAAAGGCACTAGACTTATTCTTCTATCTCTTTCACGCACGCTGTTGCACGGGCAAGCGGCAGGCTGCTTCTAGGTAAGTAAATGCTCAAAGGTATTACCGAGTGAGAAGTAAAACAAGTTCTGGTGGAAAGTTTAGGAACATTTTGTTTTTTCTCTTATTCTAGTGACAGTTGGTCGGACATCAAAAGAAAAAGTTGGCTCGCTGTTATTTGTCATCGTCATTTTATTATCTCGTTTTCTCAAAAAATACGCTTGTAAGCTAGTTTTTGTGGGAAAAATCCTTTAATTAATGTGTTCGGAAGTGAGTATTTAGTGAAATTAAAGTAGTAGTTAGAGGAAAAACGTGCCGGCGTCACCATGTCGGACGAAACTTACCCAAAGACACTGTATGTAGGCAATCTGGATCTTTCAGTATCCGAGGACCTGTTATGTACTTTATTTTCGCAAATTGGCCCTGTTAAAGGTTGTAAGATAATAAGGGAGCCCGGAAATGACCCCTACGCTTTTGTTGAATTTACAAACCACCAATCTGCCTCAACAGCTTTGATAGCTATGAATAAACGTGTGTTTTTAGACAAGGAAATGAAAGTTAATTGGGCCACAAGTCCGGGAAATCAACCTAAAACGGATACTTCTAACCACCATCACATATTTGTAGGCGATTTATCTCCAGAAATTGAGACTGAAACTTTGAGAGAGGCCTTCGCTCCATTTGGGGAAATTTCAAATTGTAGAATTGTTAGAGATCCTCAGACATTAAAATCAAAAGGTTATGCTTTTGTATCTTTCGTTAAAAAGGCTGAAGCTGAAAATGCTATTCAAGCAATGAATGGACAGTGGCTTGGCTCTCGCTCTATTCGTACAAACTGGTCAACTAGAAAACCTCCACCCCCAAGATCAGAAAAACCAGCTCAAAACAAGAAACAAATAACTTTTGATGAAGTCTACAATCAGACATCTCCTACTAACACCACTGTTTATTGTGGAGGTTTTGCAAGTGGTCTTACTGAGGATCTAGTAACAAAAACCTTTTCTGGTTTTGGCGCAATTCAAGATATTAGAGTGTTTAAAGACAAAGGTTATGCATTCATTAAATTTGTTACAAAAGAAAGTGCAACACATGCAATAGAAAACATTCACAATACTGAAATTAATGGTCATGTAGTCAAGTGCTTTTGGGGTAAAGAAAATGGAGGTCTTGGCCCTGATGTAAACGCAATGAATGCTACAGGAGCAGCAGTTTCTCAAGCAGCACCTCCCTATTCCTATGGTTATGGAACAGGATATTGGTACCCTCAAGCTGGTTATGGTACAAGCTACATGCAGGCAAGTTACCCATACCAACAGCAATATCAGTACCCTGCAGGACAGCAATATTGTATGGTGCCTCAACAAGGACAGTGGACTGGCCCTGGTGGGCAACAACCCAGCATGGGAGTTGTTTACAAATACCCATCGCAGTGAATTTAACTGACTTACTGAAATAGTTACATTTGTGCTACAGACACTTGTAGCAGTTATTACTGAATTGGACATTTACATACCGTAATTTATCAAAATTATAGTGTTAGTACCATCATACACACTAAATTTATTTAAATAAACATAACATTGTAATATCTTAAGAGAAATTTAAAAATATGGCTTAATTGTATAAGGTTAGAAGAACATTGAGTACTAAAAATAATAATTCAAAAAATGCTGGATCAATAAAGTTAGAAATTGTGATGGAAATGAATTAATAATTTATATCAATAGGTATATTGTCATCAGGAGGTTTATGTAAATAATTTTCCCTAAAAACTAAGAATAAAATATGTTTTAAGTTTACTTTTAAATTTCTCTTCAACCGACTATGATTAAAATAACTCTCCTAAAATTGTAAAATTTACCCTTACTAAATTATTGTTACACATTTAATTTGGTAATAAAGTATATCAAATAAAATTACTTAATAGAAAAAAATGTTTAGATAATAATGTATTTTTTACGAGTAGTGACTATACAGTTTGTAAATATATATTTTTTTCATTAAAAAGACCTTTATTTTGAGGTGTGATGGTACTAAAAAATAGGGTAAGGGAATTTGCTAAAATACAATTTCATAAATTTCTTATACAATGGCCTACCTTGTTTTAAAAGGTATTGCACAATTGTTATATATTTTTTTTGAGTTTGCATATTGATGGTACTTAATTAAAAGTATCAAAAAAAACAAAAACGAGCTGTTTTAACCTAACGAAATCTTGATAAACAATTCACATCACAGTTTCTTCCATTAAACATAATTTTTGGTAAAAAATAATACAGTTTGTTTGACTTAATTTTGTTATTGCATTTTTTCGCCTAAAAGGTATTCTAGTATTTTCTCTTACACTTTGTGTGATAAAAACAGTTTCTTTTTTCATTTTGGAATGACAGGATTTTGTGAAAAGGTTCGTTTTCTGTATTGGGTCTTATTGACAATAGTTTTTAAAATAAAGATCATAGTTATTTACATTTTTTGACAATAACAGCCAATTTTACTGAGTAAAAAAGCCATTTAAACTGATTATTGAGCAGTTGGTGCTCATGCATTCAAAGATTGATTACTGATTGAAATTTTGTTATGAAAGCAACATTTATTCAATGGGTAAGTAGAGTAAAAAAAAATCTAATATGTTAATTTGCGTAAATTTAGATTGTTCTACAATGTGCTGATCTGATATATCGCAATTTTAAAACTAAAAAATGTATTTAGTACTTATACCTAGTGTTTCAAAATTATACTATTTTGACTATAACATATAACAACTTGTGTTTAAATGTAATATGACAAAATGCATAAAAACTTTAGCCGCCTGCCCTCTGAAAACTTCTTATAAAATATGTTTTACTTTTTGGTCTTGTAGCCTCCTTTCCTTGCTTACCTAGAATTGAATTTTTGTAATTTTATTAATTTTCAATTTGTTTTTAACTGCTGATCTAATTCTACAAATTTCATGGTATCCTGCAATGGTATGTTGATCACCATTCCTTACTTGATCAGATAGTATAAATGATTTTTTTTTAACCAAAAAGTTGTACAAAAATCACAAGGAGCTGATAATCCTGCCTAAGTTTTAGCTGCAAATAATTTTAAGGTACTAAATAACATTCTGCATTATATTAACATTCCCTTTTGCAGAAATATCAAATTTTAAACATCATAAAATGTGCACAAAATTACAGTCTGCCTTTATATTATGTTTTTTAATTTTTTATTATATTTTAGAACAGTACTGTAATAGATTTATTAAAATAAGTAAGTAGAACAATAGAAGGTTTACATACAAAATATGCATCATAATCATTTTAAATTGCAAGATAAAAATAATTGTCAATTTTTTTTAAGAGAAATGCAATTGGATTAGATGAGATCTTAATTTTTCTTAGTTTTATAAGAACGGGTGTAAACTAGCTAGAAATATTAGTTTATTTCTCTTAGCAAAAATACAGAACAGAGTGATTAATTATAAATGGTTCCTTATATATCTTTTTTATTTCATAAAATTAGAAAAAAAATCAGTAAATACAAAAGTTTTAGGAATGCAGAGTTATAGATATAAGTATATATATTTTTTCATGATATCATTATGATAGTTTTTATTAAATAGTTTAGTATTGGATAAAAAATGTTGTTCCAGTAGAAATATTTTAAAAAAACATGGTGGGAATGTTTATAGCAAACCGTTTTGATTTCATAGCCACATAAAGCTACATTTTAACAAGAGCTTAATTTAAAAAAAAAGAAAACAAAATACCCTAAACTTTTGTATTTATCATATTTTTTGTCTTATGAAAAAAATTAAATAGATAGGATTTTAGTAATACAAAGTGTCAAAATATGTAGATAACTACACTACAGCGAATAGTCTTGTGTGAATGTCAGAATTAAACCTGTAGATTGGCATGTATATTCCGCTTTCATAGTTACAGTTAATATCCTTAATATTTGCTAAATTGTACACAAGACGGATAAAATTAATTAAGATATCTGAAATGTATGATTTGAGAAGTGCAGAATTTTATAACAAAATGTATATTGCTAGTTGTTAATAAAAACAAGGTCTGGGAAACGTTGATTTTAATTTATTTTCACTCCTAACTTTATCTTAGAGTATAACAAATACATGTACAGGGTTTTTGATTATATTTACATGGCATCTGGAGCCTGTATTTTTGAAGATAGAAAAAATGTTTTATATAAAAATTCTAGTTTTTTTTTCATATTATCTTTTGAAATTAACAGTAAAAAAATAATGTATTAAAAAAATGATAAATATAGGCCACTTCAACTTTTTAAAATAGAACACCCTGTATATTATGAGTTACAATGATAGATTTTTTTTCTGATTTTAAATATATATACATTGATATTTGAGCAAACCATTTTTGAGATATGATATTTTTAAATTTGGTTGCCTTAACTTTTTCTTCCTGTTGAAAAAACCCAAAATTTAAAATTATTGCTGCGTTTGTTTTTTTCAGTTTCTTTAATTGTTAATTTTTTTAGTTTTTTAATAAATAAATACTACAAGGTTATTTTTTTTTTTTAAATTGAAAATTTAGACAAAAAAATGATTTCCGAAATGGGTTTAAAAATTTTAAAACCATTCTCCTTTCAAAAAGGGAGCTTCCGTTCTATTGAGGGAAAAAGGGCTCTGCCAAAATAAAGGTTGGGCTTTAAACGGAAACGGGGCCCCCAAAAGTATGGGGAAGAAACCCCTCCGTTCCTGCCCCTCGGCCAAGTCGCGTGGCAGGGGGGCGAAAAACTCCTGTTTTTTAGGAGGAAAAGAAAAACTTTTTTAAAAGGGGTGGGGTTTTTGAAAAAAAAAAGCTTTATTTTTCCTTAAAATTTTTAAGTGTAAAATAATTGCTTGTTTGGCCTTTTTAAAAATATTTGCCTTAGATACTTAAAATTTTTTTGTTAATAAAAAAGTTCAAATATTTCATTTGTTTAATTTTTAATTTTTAAAAAAAAAAAAGATAATGAATTTCGAACCCCGAAAAAAAAAATTTTTTTTCCCTTAATAGATTGAAAAAATTTTTCTTTAAAAATTTTTCGAATACGTTTTTTTAAAACCTGGAAAAAAACTAACTACAAAGAGAAATTCCCGGAACTTTACTTTAGAGATACAAAATATTTCACAAAACAAACGACACTAGCGCTGGTGATATACGCTTGAACTAAAAAGACAAATTACTGGTACAAAATGAAGCGATGTCACCTCAGACACATTTTTCAGAAAACGACATCTAATGGAATGTTGAAACAACTCATGGAAGAAATATGGTGAAACGTTGTCACTTCAAAATATTGAGGGGGAACGGTATATAAGGACTTATTGTACAAATCTACTAATAAATATATAATATATATATATATATATATATATATATATATATATATATATATATATATATATATATATATATATATATATATATATATATATATATATATATATATATATATATATATATATATATATATATATATATATATATATATATATATATATATATATATATATATATATATATATATAAATATATATATATATATATTATTTGTCTGTCCATGTGATTCTGAAGTTATGGCTTGAGCTAAAATTATGTAATTTGGCACAGTGGTAGTCTTTAGCAGTGGCTAGAACCTAACAAAGCCCATTTTTAGAATTTCGCCCCCGGGACAAAAACAGGAGCAAAAAAGTGTGTTTTTACCGTTAGCGACGGAAGGCGTCTTAAAGGAGACAGAGGCTACTTAATATTTTGTCTCTCCGCTGGCGGAGACAGGCTTTTCATCTAGTAGTTATATAAACATTTTTGATAAGATAAATAATAAAGGAGATATAAACAAAAATGTAATTTTGACAAAAAATTTCGGTCCAAAATAGAAACAAAAAATATTAATGTGATTTTTGTTTTTTTTATTATAAATCATTTATTTTATTTATTTCAATCCCACATCACTCAAAATTTGCAGAAAAAAACCAAAAATAAAAAAACATTAATTTTCAAATTTTTACCAACCTTGAGAAAAAATCCTCAAAAATCGGTTTAAAAGTATAAAAGAAAAAATGGACTGCCAGAAATTGTCTGGTTATAATAATTTTGTTCTGGTAAGTTAATTAAAAAGAAAAAAAAGCTAACCGCCCAACGTGGGGCTCGAACCCACGACCCCGAGATTAAGAGTCTCGTGCTCTACCGACTGAGCTAGCCGGGCTTATATTAATCTGTGCCAGTTGGTAAAAGTCAAGGTACAGCAAAAAAACATGAAGTAAAAAGACTTTAAATGTAAAAATAGTTAATTTCGAGAAATCTACTTAAAAATAAGGTAAGTTAAAACAACAAAATGTGTAGAGATTTTCAATTTTTTACTGGACACTTTGGGCAAATAAATAATATTATTAAAATATATATAAAATACATTGAATTACATATTTATATAGGCGAAATCATATTAAAAAAAAAACTAAACAAAGCATGCATACAATGCATAAACTCTCCCTATTAGACAAATTTAAATCTGCCTATCCAGATATCGGCGAGTCCCAAAGGCCGACGGCGGCGTTGCGAAATCGTAAAAAAAAACTGGTAAATTAGACATGCAAATATAAACATGTCTAGGCACAGTTGGACAGGTGATTGTTTTTATATGGGTCGCGCGGTTTTCTAGCAATACTTGCTTGATTTAACATAAATGTATGCCCCACAATAATATTTAAGTATTATTATTATGCTGCTTTGCTATTATATTATAGCTATTTTTTTTCGTAATAAAAAATGAAATATTAGAAAAAAATTAGTTTTTTTTTTGAAGTACTGGACACCCTAACTATAATTCACAGTAATAAATAAAAAAAAATAAATTATATTTTTATAAAAACTAAAACTTGTCACCCAAATATTTATTTACCGCTGATGCGCTTTGAATTCTTTTAATCTAATATAAAATTCATTCGAAATTTATATATATATAAAAATAAATTATATATATTATATAAAATATATAATTTATATATATATATATATATATATATATATATATATATATTATATATATATATATATATATTATATATATATATATATATATATATATATATATATATATATATATATATATATATATATATATATATATATATATATATATATATATATATATATATATTATATATATATATATATATATATATATATATATATATATATATATATATATATATATATATATAAAAAAAAAAAAGGTATTTTTTAAATTTGGCAATTATACAATGCTTTTTTTTGGAAAAATATAGTTTCCCGCAAAAGAAAATTTACGATACATATATTCTACCCGCCACTGCTTTAAATGAAACCCGGAAAATTCTTGACCTTCCGCGTTCCAAATCGATATTTTCCACAGTCTGGAGAGGTCGGGAAAATAACTGGTGAAATAAAGGTTAAAAACCGGTAAATGCCTTATTATCAAAGTTACCGCGAAAATTGCAACCACTTTTTGAAAACGTCCAGATGATAACGTCACCAAAGTGAACAACTAAAAATAAAATCAAGTTCATTTAAAAGCTGGTGAAGCAAAAAATAGATCAAGTTTGTAAGGTTTCATTACTAACAGGTGATCCGTGATAATTTTTAAAAAATTTAACAGAAAAAAAAAACGTAAAAAGTGAACAAATATTTTAAACAAAATGAAGTTTATCAAACTGTTGGGAAGTGGTCTGGAGATGCCGGTAGTAGGGTTGGGGACGTGGAGAGCGCAGCCCCAAGAAGTAGAAAACGCGGTTTCTGTTGCTTTGGATAGTGGATATAGACACATTGGTATGTAGGAGATTGGAAAAAAATCAAAAATCATTATTGTAATTATCTAACTATTTATTATTATTAACAATAAATATATTCTTTAAGAAAATAGGAAAAACAAGATGCAAATCCAGTTGACCTTTGTTTGACCTACTAGGGGTTGTTTTATATATAGGATGTTTCAAAAAAACATGGGACAACGCTTAAATGCAAATTCCTTAAACAAAAATGTTAAATAAACATAGCCCCGAAATGGCTTCTTTTTTTAAGATACGGGGTGTGAAAGAAAATTTTTCAGAATAGACACCTTGCATATATTTTCTTTATTCGCTAAAAATATCTCTTTATACCTAACCACAACTAACACCGCTTCTGTCAAAATATTTTTTATATATATTGCAATTGTTATTAACAAAAAACGAAAAAAAAAGCCATTTCGATTTTTGATGATAACCCAAAAAATAAGAGATGGCAGAAATTGCAAAAAAGATCCTTGAAGAAGAGGAAATTTCACAAAAAAAAGTCCCGACTCCCGGAACTTTATATCCATTATTTATAATTTTAATTTAACGCTGTAACTGGGCCTCCGCGCGACCTTATTGGTTGCACGCTCGGAGTCAAAACAAGTACGTCACACTAAATATATTTTTTAATGTATTAAATATTAATTACAAATTTTTAAAAAATTATTGTGTATTCAGAACACTTCAAAGAATTTATTTCCGTTAAAAATGTTACTTAAAGTTAATTTTTTAACAAGATAGACAATTGAAGTTTAACAATTATAATTTTAATTTAACACTGAACTTACTCACCAATTTTATTGTTGCACGCTCAGTGAGTCAAACCAGTTTCACATGATAACTAAAATAAAAAAATTCTTAGTTATCACTTGAAAACGGTTGAGATCAAACAACGAAACGTTGTGTAACAATAAACAAATAAGACAATGGAAGTCAAGATTTAGTGTTATTGAAGATAGACAATTGTTGGTTAACAAAGTTGTTTTGAAATTTCGTTTTTATTGTACGTTAAAAAAATGTTTAAACAATTGTCGAAAAATGTTTCGCTTCGTGGAGTTTCTAATATAAAGGGTTATCCAATAAGGGTTTTCCAATAATGGAAAATAACATCAGCCAAATGACCACCACGAGCACGCCTACAGGACCATATCCTTTTCATGAAATTTTCCGTAACCAAATCGCAAAGTGGCTGCCCTATGTCCTCGATAGCCTTACGAATTCCATCTTTGAGGTCTTGAATCGACGCTGGGCTGTTGGTGTAGACCTTCTCTTTCACGTGGCCCCAAAGGATCACAAGATCTTGGTGGTCAATTGTGATCACCTCTTCGAGAGATAACAGGTCGGGAAACTTTTCCCGTAAAAAATCAATGGTTTCGTTGCTTATGTGGCACGTAGCGCCGTCTTGTTGAAAGTAAACGTTGTCCAGAATTGGATGGTATTGATCTGGACAAAGTTTACTTTCAACAAGACGGCGCTACGTGCCACACAAGCAAGGAACCATTGATATTTTACGGGAAAAGTTTCCCGACCCTGTTACGTCTCGAAGAGGTGATCACAATTGGCCACCAAGATCTTGTGATTTAACACCTTGCAACTTCTTCCTTTGGGGCCACGTGAAAGAGAAGGTCTACGCCAACAGCCCAGCATCGATTCAAGACCTCAAAGATGGAATTCGTGAATTCATTTGTTTATAATAATTTTATAACTTTGACAATATTACTCTGATTTTTCAAATTTTAAAAATTATTATAAACAAGGAATAATTTTTTAAAACTTTTATGGCGTGATCTTGTTAAGTATGTATATATCAGTACAGTCCTAGTTATTATTACCCTTTACACCTATTATGTTGCATATTTAATTGAGATAAAACCGATTTTCTTTTTGCTTTAAATAAAAGAACTTAACGAAGCAAAAAAAATACTATTGGAACTCAGCACTCCTCGTGTAGTCACACTGCTTTTTGATCTGACGAGAAATTTGAAGGTCCAGACGTGCATTTTAAATCGTTATTACGCTGAAGCATTTTTTTTCTGAAAAAAAATATTTGACAGATATATAACGAATAATTGAACAAAATACACCTTTTGATGATAAACTTTTGCTAGAATTATGGATCAGTGGCGTGGATTACGGAAATTTTATTATTTTTTTACCAATATTTTGTCATAACTTTTTGGTATTAAAATATTTCATAATTTAGGACCCTGGTATTTATTATCTGCTTTGTTCCACATAATAAAAGGTAATATTGAAAAACCTTGATAAACTTAAGAGTTTTCGAGATATTCTAATTTTACGCTTGTATGGCGCAAAAAGGATAATCATTAAAATTAAATGAACAAAGTAATTTGTACAAAAAATGTTAAAAATGTCCACCACTTGCTAAAATACATGCATTTAAGCTTTGTATCATAGAATTTTTGTAAAAAATAAAATTGCCAAATTCTAAAATGGTAGGATCCGATTCCAAAACGAATCGATTCCCTATATTTCTAATTTGACACAAATCGGTTTATAAATGCCAAACTCCGCCAGTTTAAGTAAGCCATTTCAAATTTCCAAATTTTGATTGGATGTCTTACAAAAATAAATTTAAAATTTTAATACATTCTTATATTCCGCAAGCAGAGAAGTTAAACGCTACTTGTAAAACTTCCTGCAAAAATACAATAAGATGTCCTATTTTTATCAGTTGCTTGAGATTATCTCAAGAATCACATTTAAAACGTTATGAAGATCTAGCATCGCAAGTTTTGGAATAAAGTTCGAAATAATGTGTCATTTAAGGGTGGTTCCATTCTTAGAAATAACATATTTAAATTTGAAAAATATTTACCAGAAACTAATTTGGCTAAGAGCTACAGCACTTCAAAATGAGGCTAAAATTATATTTCGTAGCTCGGGCTCCGTGCTAAAATCTTTGACGCTTGATTTATCATCTAGATTATGTAGTATCATTCGTATCGTAGTTACGATTTGTAAGTATAAAAATTAAAAATAATCCGGATTCGTGATACGATCAATAGAAGTTGTTCCTTGGATTCGAATTCTGTTTTTCCTTAAAAAAGAAATCGTGATTCGGATTGGTGATTCGATTCGTAAATCGATTCCTTTTTTCAATGATCCGTCCCAGCTCTGTTGCTTAATAAATAGTACCTACTGCTTATTCAATGTAACTTACTATCTTTTTTTATAGATACAGCATTTAACTACAATAATGAAGAGTCTATTGGAAAAGCAATAAAACGCTGGGTGGATTCCGGCAAAGGCAAGAGAGAAGATTTATTTATTACTACAAAGGTACGTACATAAAAAGATTTTATTATTAAAATAACAGCCAAAATTTAATCAATAAAATGATAGATATAGGATTTATTTTAAATGAAGTAAGTTTGTTTCGATTTCGTTAAACCTTTTTCAGCTTTCCTGCAAATGCCATATTTAATATTTTAGCATTAAAATGCAAATATTGTAGAAATCTTATTATTTTTTAGCTACCAAACTTTGGAAATCGCCCAAATGACGTGGAAAGGTTCGTAAAATTATCGTTGCAGAGATTACAACTCGATTACTTAGACCTTTACCTAATGCACATGCCATTCAGCTTTCATCTAAATGAAGCCACTATGTCACCCTTAGTAAATGACGACGGAACATTTAGTCTTGATATTGTTAATTTTGTGGATACTTGGAAGGTAAGAATTAATTGATGTATATATACAGTGCATTCTTAAATGACATAAACAGGGCGATTCCTGTAGAAAGCCTGACGTCATCGATGTTTTTTTTTTAAATGACAACCCCCATTTTTTATTACAGGGTTTGTAACAGCCCATTTTTTTACATTCAGATAATTTGGACTGTGGATTATTAAAGAAAAAAAAAACGCTTTTGAAATATTAAGATACTAATTTATATGGCAATAAAAACAATAAATACAACTAAATTAAATGCACCGTAGGCTGCTTGACAGTAGCTAAAATTATGAATAAATACTTTTGGATATTTTCAATACCTTCGGGAGGTATAAATTATATTTCGTGACAAATTATTTCTTTCAATTCTCTGGTTTTTAGTATACCCTCGAAAATTAATTTAGGGGTGTTAAATCTAAACCTATTGGCATAGCCCCGTCAGAAAAAATTATGCTCCTAACAAAATTATTATCACGATAAATGCCATTAAACAATGTAACTACTTCATTTTGGCTACGCATCCTATCTCCAAATCCAATCATGGTAAGCATTTTAACGCTTTCTGGTTCCGTAAATTTGACCATTTGAAAGAAAAAACATTTTTTTCTGGATTAAACACTTCAAATATGCTTCTTTAATATAAAGATCAGAAATGATTTCCCTCGCAGCCTTAGGCCCACAGTGTATACACAATGGAAACACTGTGGATACATGGTAAATACATCATGGAAACAAATGTGTATGTGTATATGTTCCACTTTTCCTCAGTGTTTCCATTGTGGGCCCAAGGATGCGTGGGAAGCGATTTACTAGAGAAGAATATACATTATTTGTTTTCTTGCCCTTTTTATTAATACATTTAATATTTTTACATTTTTTGGATGAACCGTGAATTCATTGTGTAATCACGGTGAATACTTACTGTGTATTCATCGTAGATTTGCTGTGTAGGAGCCGAGGGTTCAGCAAGAAACCATTGTGGAAACAGTAGTGTGTTTATGAAACAACTCCACTGTGAAAACATCATGGAACCTGTGTGGTTACACAGTGTTTTTACCGTGCGAGTTTTTTTTAATCACTAACGGCTAACAACAATCAAATATTTACTGTCAGGCAGCCAGCTATGCACGACAAGAACATTAAATTTTGTTGTTTTTAGAAATTTCATTGCAATTAAATTTAGGGCTTTAAAAGCGTTTGTCCTCTGTTTTTTTATTATTCAATCCATACTCACAACTATTTTATCGGATAAAAACAAATGTGTAGTTTCCAACTGTATAGTATAGTTTTCTTTGTAGATGAACAGTCTTTAGGTTTTGTCAAATGAATGCAAGGTAGCCCATGGCTCTGTACTGAAACTGACCCTGCTTTTTTTCTTCCACGACATCATCGATCTTTTCCCTTCTAAGATTATTTACATTTATAGTTTCGTTAATGATATATAGTACCCTTTACTCTAATGTTTAGTTTCTCAAGCCAATCTCTTAAATTCGATTTGAAAAAACGCGCAAAAACTAATGGCTTCTTCTCTTTCCCGCCAACATGTTAGAGTACCGCCTATCCTTATACAGATATTTTTATGACTTCAGCTTTGAAGAATTACCAAATATAATTTCTCTTCTAGCAGCTCCCAATAGAGCAACAAGATTTGCCATTATCATATATCCCTACAAAAAAGCGGTTTTGATGATTTAAAGAGGTTTTAATAAGACAATAATAGATATGGATATGAAATATACTTTTGAGTATAGCTACGCCCCTTCGAGTCTTTAAATTAGCTAATTCTAATATGCTACTATCCAAAGATTTCCTAGCAATAGAGATACGTTGATGATCTGCTAACACCAGTATACAGGGGTCTTCACCCCTTTGGAACAATGTATATTGTCAGTTCACCACTTGTGGCATATTATACTACACAGCGCCCAGTAATAAATCACATCACCATAACCCCCCACATGAGAGTAGCCCTTTACCGGTCTCTCAAACCCTCAACTGCCAACTCTTCACTCCGGACTCCTGACTATCGGTACGGTTACGTGAAAACATCACGGAACCGGTGTGGTTACACATTGTTTTTACCGTGGGCTCAAGAATGCGAGAGTTTTTTTTTTAAATCACTAACAGCTGACAACAATCAAATGCTTACTGTCAGGTAGCCAGCTATGCACGACGAGAACATTAAATTTAGTTGTTTTTAGAAATTTCATTGCCATTAAATTTAGTATTTTAAAAGCGTTTTTCCTCTGTTTTTTTATTATTTAATCCAAACTCAAAACTATTTTATCGGATGAAAACAAATGGTATAGTTTTCGTTGTAGATAACCAGTCTCTAGGTTTTGTCAAATGAATGCAAGGTAGCCCATGGCTTAGTACTGGAACCGACCCAGCTTTTTCTTTTCTTCCATGACATCATCGATCTTTTTCTTTCCACGATTATTTACAATTATAGTTTTGTTAACGATAGTCCACCACTTGTGGCATATTATACAACGCAGCGCCCAGTAATAAATCACATTACCAACTTCCATAATCTGTTACGGACGTACCCTCTCCCCCTCCCACAAAAAAGTAGCAGTTTACCGGTCCCTCAAACCCCCAACTATCGGTATGGTTACCTATTTATGCTTCTTCTATTTATTCAAAAATATTTTAATTGTTATCTAAAAGTTATTGTGATCAATCAGCGGGTTCGTGACCCGTCTTGTAATGGTGGCCGCAAAATGAAAATGTTGACCTGGCACGATCAGGTTTTATTTTCCCTAGATATGTTAAATGTTTAAAAATTCCAATTTTGTAAATACCATACTAAATGCTGTTTTTCCATATACCAATGAAATTTCGCCAGTTATATTTCACATCACTGCTATTCAAGATAGCTGTGCATGATGTCGGTGCATCTTCTTTATCTATTTTCTTGCTCTTTTTGAGGGCTAATCTGGGGCAGCTGAGAAATTTACGTTTTATCTATTTACATGGAATTTTTTTTTCAGGTGATGGAACAACAAGTAAAACAAGGAACAGTTAAAGCTCTCGGTGTATCAAATTTTAATGGGGAACAACTTAAGCGACTATATAACAATTGTGAAATAAAACCTGCGGTTTTACAGGTTGAATTACATGCGTATTTGCAACAGAAAGAATTACGGGATGTTTGTAAACAACTTAATGTGGCAGTTACTGCGTTTTCACCGTTAGGAAGTCCTGGAGCAAACACTCACTTTAGTTCCAAGTATAACTACTCGTAAGTATTGTATTTGTAAAGGAATAAAAGGAGCCGCTCTATTTAAAAGAGCTGCTTTTTACTTTAAAGTAAAACAAGTTTTAATAAAAACTCTATAAATGGTTTCATTCGTTTAACACCTAATAGTCCAAGCGGCGACCATCGTAAAAGGGTGGTGAACCAGAATAAGTACAACTTTATTACATTTTGGATATTAAACAAGTAATGAACCAACGGTCTAGCGATCTGCAACCTGTCCAATAGTTTTTTTTTTAATTTTTTTGCTTATTTTTTTTTTAATTGATGTATAAGACATAAGTACAATGTTTACTATTCGAAGGAGTTTTGATCAGCAGACAGAGCTGTCGGTAATTGAATTAAAATAATTGAAAAATCGTATTCAATTGTTTCTCAGTAATTGGATTACTTTAATTCAATTACTTTTCGGAAAAGGTAATTGTATTTGGATTATCAATAGGATAATGTAAGCGTAATTGATTTAAAATCCCAAGTAATTCAATTACTTGAAAATAATTTGATTACTTATAAAGTAATTGAATTACTTAGAAATTAATTCAATTACCCAACAAATAATTGAATTACTACGAAAAAATCAATTACTTTTCTTTATGGAAAAACTGCCGGAATTTTGGTCAGCCAGGAAGAGCTTCTTGAAACACGGCGGACCGCTTTAATCCGGCAACGCGCCTCCGCGCCTATTTAGTATTTTCGATGATGCTTACCGCCACTTTTTATACTTTTTTTTGTAAAAAAATCTGTTGATGTTTGGGGAGGATAAAAGAAAGAGTTTGAATAGCAGTATAAATATTTTATTTGTTTAGTGTATCGTTTAATATATGTGGTAATATAAATAGAGGAATTGCTAATATATTCAACTACTTTTAGTTTTAACAGATAATTAAATCACTTTTAACACACATCCTAGTAATTGGTAAAGTTATTACTACTACTTAAAAGACTAATTGGGAATGGTAATTGAATTACTTTTTAAAAGTAATTGCGACAGCTCTGTCAGTAGAATATAAGAATTTTAGTTGGCACTCCTATTCTTAACACAACTGGTTTGCAGACCACCCTCAAAAATTTATTGCAAAGATAAATTTTCTATATGAGGTATAAGAAAAAAATTAAACGTCAAAATTTTTGTTTTTAATCCCTCTTTTGAATAGATTGGTCCGACACATTTATTCTTGACCAACCTGCTATGCCACTGTTAAGAAAGTCGTTTGTTGCTACAACTTAAGCGCGAGTTTTTTTTTTTGTTTTTAAAATAATTGGCATTTAATCATTATTATTTTGTAAAAGTTTTGTTTGTTTTAAGTCATGAATATTAAATCTATACTAATTAATTTTTACATTGAATAAAAAAATGCTTTATATGTAATGAAACTGATAACAAAGAGAAAATATTACCTTTTACTACTGATCCATTGAAACTTTATTTATTATTGAAATAAAAAAGTAACTTCTAATAGGTGATTTATTATTAATACCTGGATTACAAATTTCTGGAGGTTACTATTTGAAATGTAATCGCAATTAAATTGCTGAAAAAAATCATTGAGTGACAATTTAATCAATCTTGATACAAACAATGATAAATTTGTTAATGTAAGTATATAAATTTTGGCTAGATAGTTTGTAATGATCAGAATAATTGTAAAACTGAGTTTTTAATTGTATTTTCTGAAACTTTTCTGTTTGTTAATTAATAATTAAACAACAAATGTATTTAAGGACAAGGTACTATTATCTATTAGGAGCTCAAAAAGACACATTATTAATTTTTTTTCTACACTTTATTGTAGAATACAAAAAACATATTTTTTTTTAAATTTCCAAACCATGCGCACCTTGTAGAGGGTGCCAAAATCAACCCCTCTGGAACGGCAGGTTTGAAACAAAAAAATCAAAAGGGTTTTAAAAAGGAAGCCGTATTACACAAGAATCGACCAGAAAATTTGGAAAATTAAAAAAAATAAAAAAAAAATGAAAAAAAAAGTTCAAAAATCGACCTTTTTTTTCGGTATTTTTTTCATTATTACATTGTGGTCGATACTTGTAAAGGAAGCTTAAACAAACAACATGCCTTAAGATATAT
>JAHBCN010011380.1:0-29285 GCA_019359885.1 Listronotus oregonensis | reverse complement strand
AAACATACAGTAATAGGGAGGAAGAAGTAAGACAGTATCCCCAGCCTGTTCAGCCAAATTATCACAAACATATTGTTTTTAATTGCATATGAATTTGGGACTTCCAAAAGTTGCGCTAACAAATATTCCTGGATTTCTTTTTTGAACTTGATGAATTTGGGTTTTTTTTGGTAGCAGACGGTTGTGGTAGCTTACTTATCCATGACAATAACACTTTTTTTTAAAATTTTTTTTTTAAAAAGAAAATTTTAAAAAAACCTTTTTTTTAAAAAAGTTCTGCATTTGTATCCTCATGATAATCCAAGCTAGAATCCTTAATATTCTTTGCAGACAAAAAAAAAAGCAGTTTGGGACAAATCAGTCTTAAAAACCCAAAATTTTTATTATGGTGGGGGCGTTTTCCTTTATTTAAGGTGTTTGTCTGACAGTTTTGACTGGAATAAACCCCCCCCCTTTTTGGATAATGTGTCGTGTGTAGCAAACCATGTTTCATCAAGGTAAAAGGATTTTTTTTAAACTATAATTTAAAAATTTTTTTGATGGTAATTAAATCTCCAAGTGCGTAATCTGTGCGATTCCATAACTATTTGTCTTGTGTCTATTTTGCGGTATTTAAATCCCATTTTACAAACAACTCTAGGGAAGGGGGCACGGCTAATATTTATACAATAAAGGCAGAGCACTGTGAACGGGGGACGATGGGGGACGACTTTGGATGTAAAAAAAAACGCCGCACGCATTGCTTATCGATCAATAATTTTCAGTAAACAATAATTTATAAGAGGGGGTCGGCCGGCCAAGCGATTTTTTTTAATACGTTTATTCCTGAAATAATTCTTTACTATCGAACGGGGGGACAGCTATAATAGTTGTACGGTGTTTTTTTTGCGACCAAAAAGTTTTTTTTTAAATAAAACAATAATTACTAATAATGGATGTTCACGAACTGGAAAAAAAAAATTTAAAAACATTAAAGGGGGATCACCGTGGAAACCCCTTTTTGGGGGGAAATTTGGGGAAATTTTTAAATTTTAAACCCCCCCAGGCTTACCCTAAAATTTTTTTCTTTTTCCCCGGGGGTCATTAAAAAATTTTTGACATTTGGTTGTTTAACTCCAAGAAAACATAAACATGATAGTGCACCAGAAGAAAACAACGAAAGGGAAATGAAGGAAATTATAGTAGTGGCAAGTGTTATTGAAAATCATACAATTTCATTAATATAATTGTACAACAGGTTAATTTGAGCAAAGGATCAGCGGAAAGAGTGTTTAAAAAAAAAAGGATACCGATCCTACAAAGTAAAAAAAACCCATGAAATTTTCCCTGATGATCATTTTAGACAAATGAAATTTTTTTAAACTGTAATAAAAAAAAACAATGAAAATTTTATAAGAGAATTGTTCTTCATGGTCTCACCCAACGTTTTTTTTTTCTGGGGTCACGAAAAAAACACAAATTTATGGTTCCCAGGAGAATATGGCTAATAATAACAAGAGTTGCAATTACAAATTGAGAATTTTTTTAGGATTTTTTCCCCCCCTTTAAAATTCTAGAAAATTTGAAGGCGTTTTTATGACAATCTTGGTTATTGTTTGGCTCAGAAAGGTGATTTATTTGATGACTTGAAATTTTTTTTCCCTTTTTTTTTTTATGAAGGCACATTAATTTTTTTTTTTTTTAATTTTCCCTTTTACGTTCCATTATTTATTTGAGAAAATTTTTTTTATGTTTTTGGGGAAAAAATTTTTTGGGGTTTTAAAAAAAATGTAGCCAACGTTGCGGTCTCGTAAGCAACTAATTTTAAATTTATGGCTGATAAAACATCCGATCGAAAGGGGTGCAAAAACCCCCGCTATTTTCCTATAAACACTGCATATTCTTACTAAAAAAAAAAAAAGTAGTAACAACTAAACTGGGCAGATAACTTTTCCCGGGGAAATTTTTTCACCGTACCCCCCACCAGTCCCAACCAAAAAAAGCCACGGGGGGAAACGAGACAAAAAATTGAAATGCAAGCCACAAAAATTATTATTGGTATTTTAGAATTGGGTACATACAAAATCATCCAGGAGCCTCCTATGTTCGCAGTAAGGTGCGCTTTACTGTATTGGTTAAATATTTTTGAAAATTTATATACCTAATTAATACCAACAAATATTTGGCCACCCCTGCCATTATGAAATAAGGGGTTTTTCCCCAAAAAAATGGGTTAAAAAAAGAAAGGTTTATTGGGGTATTGTCCGTCAAAAGCCATAGCGATATACTTTAAGAGAGACTATAGCTACTGATTTTTTAAACCTATCTCTTATGTATGGTGACCTTTGAATCCGCATGATAAGAGCAATGCCGACTACAATAAGTTTTATAAGCTTAGATTCCAAACCTTTTCCACACTGCTTCATATACATCTCCATACTGTCCTCCACCCAACTTATGCTTCATAACAATGTCAGTCCGATTAATCCCCCCGCTTTGGACAAAGGGGAAATACTGACTTTTTGTTTCGGCGCCGGATACAGGGGGGGGGTTTTGAGACCATCGGGAAGATCGAATGGTGGTGAACCAGTTCCGCCAAGGTATTGAACTTGCTTTCGGCCGTCACGTACACTTTTCCCTTTCGGATCCTATTGACAAAAAAAATAACATGAAAAAAATTTTTTAAAATTAACGAATTTATCTGAGGTAAGTCGCTAAAGACATAAATTATAGTTAAAAAAAAAAAAACCTTTTTTTTTACAAAAACAACAAAAATTAAAAAAAAAATTTTAATTTAATGCGTGGGGTGCTTGTATTTGTTAAAATTAAAAAATTCAATTTTATTTGCTAAAAAAAAAAATTGAATTTTTTTTACTATAATTGATTATATTCTATGTTTTGGGGTTTGATTTATAAAACGTGTGTTTTTAGTTTTTTTTAAAAAAAATTTTTTTTTTTTGTCAAAAAAACAAAAAGTAATCTTAATCAAAAACCTCGTTTTTAGTATATCCCATATTTGTCAATAAATCTTTTGAAAAGGATCGGAACAAAATTCCAATGGAAAAAGGGAAAAACCCCCTAGATAACCCAACCTGAAGGTAAGTAAAAACCCTACCTCCAAAAATAATTTTTTGTTGCCAGTAGCCTAATTTTTGGTAAAAGCGTTTTGTGCTTTTTAGCCTTGCGCTGGGGGTAGAATTGTCTTTGGAGAAATGTTTTTTTTTTTTTAAATTTTGAAGGCCTAGTCAGGACATTAAAAAAAATTATAAATAATAGGGGGGAGGTCTTATGCCTAAAAATGTGCAATTTTCAGTTTTTTTTTTCTTGTGACCAAAACCCTCCAATTTTCAAGTTTTACTTTTTGGGAAGTGACTCAAAATTGATATCAAGAAAGAGTCAGTAAGTCAGTAGTAAAATGGACATTTTTTCCCAAAACAAAAACTCAAAAAACCCTTAATTAATTTCAATTTTTTTAAGGAATTAAAATACTTTTGTGAATTCCAAAAACCCAAAACTAAAACCCTTTTATGTGAAACGATAAAGAAGTTATGATAGTAAGGAAATACTCTGAACGTTTCGTATTATGTACACATTGTTGGGGCAGGCAATTCTAATTTCTTGCTTATACATATTTTTATTTTAATATATTTTTGGAAGTGTAAATGTAAAAATTAATGGGATTTCAAGAAAAAAGCTTTCTCCTTGCTGCTCAACTCTTGAAAAAAATATTTTTTTAACATGGGAAAAGTTATTTTACCGTTTTTTCCCCTCTGTCCAAGGACAAAAATGAAATTTAAAATTTTACTAAAACAATAAAATATTGCTTATTCATCAAAAAAAATAAAACCCTATTCTTATCTATTTTTTTTTCCCAAAATAAACATTAAGAAAATAATTTGATAGATCGCTAAATACACACAAACATTCCGCAAAAGGGGGGACATAAAAGTATTTTGGTATGGTCACAAGTACATTGACCATTTATAAGTGAAGGTGAAAATCATGTCTGACAACATCTATCTGCAGGTGAGAAAGATAAGACGATATGAATGCCCGGGTTTTAAAAAAAAAAGTAAATACCTAATATGAAATTCAAAAAAAATTATAAACATATTTATTTCATAAAAAAAATTTCTTATCTAAAAGTAGCGCAAAAAAAGGAGTTTTAACTTTTTTTTTTTTTAAAACCCCTTAAACCCTGTATCTTCGACTGAAATCAATAAAAAAAAAAACGGTAAATTTTTAACGCTAAAATTATTTTCTGGACTCGGTAAAAAACCAAAAACTTTATTTTCTAGAAGCAATACATCCCTTAAAAAAAATAACTACCCCCCTTATTTTTTCTCTTCTTCATTTTTATGAAGATTTTCAGGAGTTTGCTGAAACTGAAGGGTGATGAAGAGATGAAATTTGGATTTTCGAATGTCATTTTTGACATTTTTGCCAGTGGGTAGGACTCATTCGAGAAATTAATTAACGTTCATGATTGTTGTATCATACCTACCTTTTTATTAAATATTGTTGTTTTTTATTGGTACCCTATTCTGCTTAATTAAAGTACGCCTGAGCGTGTTTTTAACCCAACTTTTCAACCCGCGCGTGTTTTAAAGGTTACCATGGTACATCAATCATGTCAATCAACAACACGAGAAATGTGAATTCCAAAATGATCTTGAATTTTGGCACATTTCAGGCATTTTAAAGAAAAAAATATTGATCCGACATGAGTACTTTATAACGTCAAATAAAATATTACCACCATAGCAAATGTTTCAAAAGCAATAAAAAATAGAGTAAAGTATTCGTGGATAACTGGTCTTTATAACACTTGCTCTATTTTGAGATCTTCGGCTACGCCGTTGTGCTCAAAAAATCGCGCGTGTTTCAAAGATCTTAATATCCACTTATACTTTAATATACTACGTGATTATTGATATTAAGTTTATTAAATTAGTTTAGTTTTAAACACAATATCTATTATACGTTATACCAAAGATAATACTACTACGTATAAGATGAACCATTCAATGCTATATTTTGATACCCCTAATGGACTTTGCTAAGCGAGCCAATGTCCCATCGAGAATTTGCGCTATCCTTGAACGAAATTAAACAGTGTTGCCGGCGGGGCCACCTATTGGCGTGATGAAACGCGACAAAAAAACACAATTCGTTTAGCCGCCCGCTTTCGCTCTTCGTGTTCCGAATAAGGTACAAGCGACAGACTGACAATGTCGCACGGTTTCGTACCTCGATTGCTGGGGCAGGGGTTACCGACTTGATTTTATTCGCATTTACGGAAGCATTGATATCTCCGAACGTTCAAAACGCCCCATTTAATGAACCATCTTTCGTAGTAGTATTATCTTTGGTTATACGTATCAAAAAAAAATAAAAGTACAAAAAGTTTAAATGCTAGTTATTAAATTTTTTGTACATCAAAAAGGTATTAAAAATAAAAAATGTTTACCTATATGCATCGATATTTATTTTTGCGGAGTTATACATTATATTGATTGTAAGGTGATCATTAAAGGAGACCCCCTCAAAATATTGGGTATAAATTTAAGAAAAAAAATCATAAAATCGCCAAAGGTTTTTTTGAGTTTAAAGCCCTTTTGAATAAAACCAAAATGAATATTTTAAGTTTTGTCTAATGAAGTATATCGATATATCTTTCTATTTATGACCTTTCCCCATTTTTTTAAACGTTTTGTCTATCTATTAAAATAAAGGTGGGGAAGTTCAATTTTTTTTAAAAAAACCAAGGTTTCTCCCTTTTTTTGACCGTTTTAGCAAAACTTAGGTTTATATAAAAAGTTAATTTGCACAAAAACCTTATTTGGTTTTGAATTTTTGACTTTTCTGTCGCCGCTAGATGGTTAACTGAAATAAAATAGAAATTTTTGATTTTTTTCAAAAAAAAAAAAATGTAATGGTATATTAATTTTTATATATTTTAAAGGATAATTTTCTTTTAATTTAATGAAAAATTTTTTATCTTTTTTTAAACTTGATAGTTGAAAATATAATTTTATTTGGAGCCACTGTTTCTTATCAAAATAAAAAAATCAGTTTTGTAATCTCTTATTAGGCTAAAAAAAAAAAATTTTTATTTTTTTCGTTAGACAAAGGTTTTGGATTAAAAAATAAAATAGGTCTACATACTGTTACCTTATAATTATCATTGTAAACAGTATGTAAACCTATTTTATTTTTTAATCCAAAACAGTTTGTCTACGAAAAAAAGTCGGGAGGTTCTTTTATTAGCGGACTAATAAGAGATTACAAAACTGATTTTTATTTTGATAAAAAAAGTGGCGTGCCTTTTTTAATGTAATAAAATTATATTTTGGTCAATATCAACGGTTCAAAAAAAGGTAGATAATAAATTCTTTTCATTAAATTATAGAGAAATTTATCCTCTTTTAAAAATAAAAATTAATATACCATTACATTTGTTTTTTTTTTTTTGAAAAAAACTCAAAAATTTGCTACCATCTAGCGGCGACAGCAAAAGTCAAAAATTCAAAACCAAATAAGCGTTTTGTAGTGCAAATTATGCTCTTTCATTGAGCCTGTTTGCTAAAATCGGTCAAAAGAAACGGAGAAATCTTGGTTTGTTTAAAAACAATTGAACTTCCCACACCGCTTTATTTTGATAGATAGAACAAAACTTTTAGACAAAAAATGTAGGGAAATGGTCAGTAAATATGAAAATGATATCATCGATATACTTTCATTAGGACAAAATTCTATAAAAATCCCATTTTTCTGACTTGGTGTTTTGTTACGCCCCTAGGACGTTTGAAAACTCGAAAATAATTTCCAGCAATTTCTCTTGGCGACTTTTATTGATTTTTTCTCAAATCTATACGACCAAAATCTTATGAGATATGGCCGCTCGCTACCCTTAACTGATCACCCTGTACATAAAAAAAATATTCTATATTTAGTAATACTAATGTCTATAAGGTATTATAGACATTACCTTTCATAATATTTCATTATTTCGCCATAGCTTTCAGGTTTTCCCTCCGCTAGAGTTTTTTTAAAGCAATAATATTCCACTTCTTTTTGGCGTCTTTGAATATCAAGGATAAAAAAAGGTTTTCCCTTAAAAGGTTTTTATCGGCTTTGACTAACTCTACTAGGGAGCTACTTTGTGAGCTCCAATACAATATTGTAGTCTTTCTTTTATAACAGTTTGTTTATTATTTTTCTTTAAAATAATACCGTATTTTGAAATACATAAATTGCCGAAATGACCGGTAACCGATTGAACTGTTATAGGTTATGTTTACTATTTGCTTTCCTAAGAGCCTTTTACCGTTTAAAGCCGAGTGTCATGCGTCCGATTTCCGACGATCCGATCATCCGAAAATATTTTTATTGGTCAGAACATTTTGGCGACAATTTTTATCTGAATATTTTTACAGCTCCTCCTACGTCGGATAGAGTTAAATTAATTTAAACTTTTTAACGATGTCGGACGTTTTTTGCTGGTTTTCTAACCTTACTTTATTTATTTTGTTGGGGTAATTTCAATTTGTACTAAAAAATGAATAATTATAGTTTAAAATCGGTTCAAACAAAGAAGAAAAAAAAATTGGGTTTGAGAAATTTTATTTTTAAGAATCGGAAAATGAACGACAGATATTTTAATTATCTTAGCATATTGAGTGAAACTTCTAATGAATTACTAAAAATTCTAGCACCAAAAATAATAAAGATGTATGCTGCACGTGAACCAATATCTGCTGGTGAGCTTCTCGCTCTTACATTAAAGTGGGCATAAAAAAATTAATATTAAATAAAAAGGTATCTTAGACATCAGTAACCATTTATAGAAATAATATAATGGGTAAAACTATATATCAGTATTATTTTAACGCATATTATAAAGTTTTGCACTGTTATAGATATCTTGCTAGTTGGGATACTATGATATCTATTTCATACGCCTTCTGAATTTCTTCTAATATAGTTTCAAGCATTTACAGAAGACTTGTGAATCTCTAGGAAAGTGTTTAAGTCTGCAAATGTTTAAAATCGCAAATCGCAAAATTGAAATTAAAGAAATTTTAGTTGGGTTATTGTTATTTCCTGTTCTTTTCGTTGCAGTTTCACAAAATGACCCTTAAAATGCTTTTCTTTTTTTTTTAATTTCGGATCCGAAATTCGGATCAATGACACATGCAAGTTTTCCGACACAAAATTTTGTACATCGGATCGCCGGAATTCGGACGCATGAGATTCCGGCTTAATTATCCACATTTGCACTGTTGCCAAGTTTTTCCATTCGACAAAATTTCGAGTTCGAGATTAAGACTCGCGAAACACTCAAGGATGTGAACCAAAACGGGATTTCATGACTCATTAGCGATTCAATTAAGACTGGAGAATGGACCTCCAGCACTTGATTTTAGGTATAAAGTTAGTCATAACAAATATACTGAAATATTTTGAACAACTACAAACGTCAATAATATACAGAGCGTATCTCTATTTCAACACATTATTATACCGAGAGAAAAAATTAATAAGCAAAATATAGTAAATACCATATTAATTCTGACGTATTATTTCTAGGTTCTGTTGAGCCACCAAGAGTCGATGGACTTTTAAGAGTGTATTCCATGAAGCTCTGCCCGTTCGCAGAAAGAGCAAGGTTGGTTTTAAAAGCAAAGAACCTTCCGCATGACGTTGTTAATATTAACCTTCAAAATAAACCGGACTGGTACCTTAAAATAAACCCCAAAGGTAAGAATAAATTTTATTTATTCATTTTAAATTACTTATCAGTTAAAGTGATCACACTTTTAATATGGGATGATTTTAAATTACAATTCTTGAACCTAAAACGATAAAGTTTATCGTGTATACAGGGTGTTCCTTATGATATATAAATATTAAAGGGTGTGATTTTACTTGAAAAATTAAGCTAGTTTGCTTCATTAACTTTAGGTCAAAAATGTTTCGTAACAAAACTACAGGAAGTTGAAATATAAGGAAAAAGGAAAAAAATAATTAATATTTCCAAAACCGCTGGAGATATTTCACTGATATTTAGTATTTAGTAACATTTAGTAAAGGTGTTTATTATTTCAAATAAATATAAATTTTGGCTTTAATAATGGCGTGCCTAGGAGCATTAACTGATATTTTTTTAAGAAAAAAATGGTACAACGGTTTTGTTTCAATTAAAAATGCTTTTTAAACTTCTCCTTTTTATAAAATTAAATTAAAAAAATTTAAATGATTTTTATTTGAAAAAAACAATTGGCGTTGCATTTTGTCTTTAAAAATTTCAATATACTTTTACGCACGGCACTGTTGAAGCCAAAATTTATTTTTATTTTGCAAAACATGAACCATCAATAAATGTCATTACACAATAAATATCACCAAAATATCTCAACTGGTTACGGAAATATTAATACATTTTTCTTTTTCAGTTTTCAATACTCTATCCTAATTTTTCATTTTTCAGAATTACACTTTTAAATATTCGGATATCATTTAGGAATACCCTGTATATTAGCATACATGAAAAAAAATGTTAAAAGCTGTTTTTACAGCTTGACAGTCTTCTTGCCCAAACTTTTTTCCACTGCAAATTTTTCTTGCCCGCAATGTAATACAAAATTTTTACAGTTTGCTACATATTGCTGCAATGTGCAGATTGCAGATAAGGTTAACCAACTTACCAAAATATATAAACAACTCTACAATTCTTAAGTAAAAAAAAAAACATTTTTTTAGATGTTATTTCTAAATATACTTTAAGTAAAGCTTAATGCTTTGTTACGTTAAATTCCTTGTTTGTCAAAATGTTCTAAGGTTGGTACCTTAAAAATCACTAAAATACAAAATAGCCGGGTGACTGCAAAAAAAAATAGCGTCTGTCGTATTTTTCTTCCATAAAAAAAAACATTGCAGCAATTTTTAAAATTAATTAAATTTAATTAATTAATTATTAAATTATTTTACTGGTATCAAATTTTTAGGATTATATATTAACAAACTCTGTTATTTATCATCTTAGAAAAAAAATGTTAATAACTTATTGTATAGAAAATTACATTCTCTATCGAATTAACGTAACAAATACAGGGTGTTGAATTTAAAAAAAGTATATTTTTGTAAATAACTCGTAAATCTGATGTTCATTTGTTTTTTATTATCGTCGTTGTAATCAGCGTAAAAATGTACACAACTTTGCTAATTTAACCTAACTTGTATCTCTTATAATAAAAAAGTTAGCAATAGTGCCGACTTAATTTTGAACACGGTATATATATATATATATATATATATATATATATATATATATATATATATATATATATATATATATATATATATATATATATATATATATATATATATATATATAATAAATTGTTGAAATTTCTAAAAAGTATATATTATTATTTAGTACACTTCAACAACATCTAATTTTAATATGAGGTTTCGCAAACTTAAGAATATTAACACCTTTAAAAAGACTTTAAAGTAAAATTATTAAATGTATTCATAAATGATCGTATCCTGAACCAACCCTTTGTATAAACCAAATAATTATTTTGATATTAATCATATATACAAATTAAAAACATGTATATTCATTTATTCCCTAAAATTAAAAGAAAACAATTTAAAAAATTTAAATAACACACATTTTGGAATGAGATCAATACTCCATAACAGAATAAAAATGTATAACAATCTACCAGAAAGAATTAAAAAAAGATCACTGGTTAAAATACATATAAAAAAATATTTAAAATTAATTTAACTGTTTTATTAACAAGATCTTGTTAAAGTTAATTTTTGGTAAAATATATTTTTTTATAATGTTATTAAATTCCCTGCAATGAACTGTATAGTTGGTTGTATAATTGGTTTTACACTTCGTAAAAAACACTACGCTGTACTAAATTTTCTAGTTTAGTCGTTTTATGATAAAAGCTGCAGATATTTAGAAAATTATGTATTAGCGGAATAATAAAAAAATATTTTTAGGGCAAGTACCAGCATTGGTTGATGGAGACAAAATAGTCATAGAAAGTCTAGATATATCCGACTATTTAGACGAAAAATACCCCGACCAAACCCCTCTCTACCCCTCAGACCCAGCGGCTAAAGCAAAGGACAAAGAAGTAATCGCAAATCTATTTGAGCCCGCCTTTAAGGCTATGTATCAGTTTAATACGAATCAGTACACAGTTGAGGAGGCTATTGATGTTTTGTTGCCTCCTGTACAACCCTTAGAGGATGAATTAAGGAGCAGAGGAACAACGTTTTTCGGAGGAGACAAACCAGGAATGGTACGTTAAAACATTATTTCTTTGAATGTCTGTAAATGCCGTCATTACTCGACTGTGTAGGCGACCGCGATTTTTTACTTTTTCTCCGCCGGAGCATTACTTTTCATTTTCCCTCCGGCGGAGGAAAACGCGTTATCATAGCAACACAGATACAAACAAACACAAAACAAGCGTCAACAACTCAATACTTATTAAACTTAAAACAAAACTAATTTTTTTTTATTACTCAATTGTAATAACAAATGTACTTACTCAATAACTTCTTATCAATGCACGAATTAAAACGCAATCGAAGACGCAATTTAAAAAAAATATTGTTGACAGTGTCCACTAACAGTTTTATGTTACATCCAAGGAAGTTTAAAGGTGTATGGAAGCCCAATACTGTAGAACAAAATTGTCCAGGCGTGCAGGGCAGCGGGAATAGGGGGGTTGGCCCCGCGGAATTTGCGCAATGAATAGTAGGTCAGGGCCGGGTTTCCATAATCTTTGTTATTATCTATAAAATTGACTATCAAATGTCAAATTAACATTCACGTTTTTTTATTTTTTGCACAAAATTGTTGGTTTAAAGGATACTACTATAAAATATTTAAAAATTATTGTGTAATATTAGATTTTATATCATCTGATATAATATGGAAAAATAGATGGCGCACTTTACTGCCTTCTATTTAAATGTTAAATGTTAAAGTTTTGTATTTTACCAAAATCTTTGTAAATAAATAAAAACACGATTTTTTAAAATAAATTTCAAAACATTGTATGATAGTATTATGTACTTATCACCAATTTTGTGATAAAAGAAGGGCAAGATAGTGTAAATGAGTTTAATCTAATCCTAAGATTCTGGTTGTACATTAAAAAGTGAAAATTTTTATAACTGCTTTTTGGCATATACTTTTTCACTAATAAAAACATTCATGAGACAGAATAACAGTGGTTAAAAATGTTTTTTTGGTACCTGAGTATCCATTGTAACAGTATCCTAAATATTATGTGTGTACAGTATGTCGAGCTTAAAAGTTGATAATGCAAGATTAAGAAACCAAAATCTAATTTATTTTTAAACAAAAGGTATTGTCTTGAAAGTTGCCTCCCTTCGATTTTGATCAAATTTGGATGGGTTGGATTACAAATCTAAAAAATATCTTTTCGGCAACGTTTCTTCCGAGATTTTCATCATCAAAAGGAAAATTAAACAACCTCATTTTCACTATTTCCTTCTTTTGCTTCACAATTCTGATTTTACACTAAAGTGGCACTCGATATTTATAAACACCTTTAAAACCTTGTATTTTTATTTAATTTAAAATCTTTTTTCCATTAAATCGAACTTTAGTTCAAAGGGCAGCCATATTGCTTAAAAAATAAAAGTGTAAAAGTGTAAAATAAACATAAAAAAGTTTTTAAAAAGGTGTTTGTGAAATATTGTGTGCCAATTTAGTGTAAAAATCAAGAATTTTGTGCAAAAGAAGGAGGAATAGTGTAAATAAGGTTAGTTTGATTTTCAATTTTGATGATGAATATCTCGAAAACGAAACATTGCCGAATTTTTTTTTAGATTTGTAATCAGCGCCCCAAAAACCGTACCAAAATTGTACTTCCTTTCATTCAATTAGAGGGACCGTATATATTAAAATTTGCCTGGTCTGTCCAGTAATCAATAATTTTGACCTTTAAAAGAAAGTACTAAATTATTAAATGAAATAAAAGTACCTAAATGTAAACCTTATTTCTTTTTAATAATCCACAGAAATACACAAACATTGTGGAAATCATCTAAAAGATAGTTAAGATTGCCTTACTTTTCTCATAATATTTTTATGAAATTTTCTTTTTATTATTCATAATTGATATATTATTATTTATTCGTTTACCTAACGTTACGTCTTATAAGAAGCACCTAATTTAAATATAAAAAAATACTTACCTAAAGTTAAAAGACGGGTATGTTACCCTTGGATTTGCAAGACAAAACCATACAACTTCTAGTCATTTTGTTACGATATTATAAGTAACAAACAATAACACAAAATTAAAGTCACAATTTAATAAACACTAATCACTAAAATAAGGTTTTGATCAATCCAAAAAACGGTAATCCGGCTCTCATAAATTATAATGTGTTGGCTAACTTCACACTGGTTTATCAGTGTAAGTAGGCAACACATTAAATTATTTCGTGGAATTTTGTTATTGCGCAGAATCGGCGGGGCCAACTCTGACAGTTATTTTCATACTGGGCTGGACATTTTTTGATCGAATGGGCCATAGCATTGGGCTTCCATACACCTTTAAACTTTTGGTTACATCATATAGAACTATTCACCGACAAGGCTGCGCCCTTTCGAACCCATTAGAGATGTTTTTGCATTAATTTGTCGACGTTTGAAGAAAAAAAGCATATTTTTTTGGGGGAAAATAACTTTTTTTTATTTCAAGTATCACTTTTTCTCCATATAAAATAATAGAATTAGCAAACTGCGTAACACCCCGGGGGAAACCCTACACAAAAATAAAATTTAAAAAAAGTATGGGCCTGGATATTAAAACAAAATAAGTTTTATTTGCAAAATTTTTAAGTCTCACTTTACATTATTTTATATTGGACTCGATATTTTTTAATTATTTATTATTATTAATGGCCGGTTTCACCAACACTTTTTGGGTCACTTAAGTTGCTTTTAACAAAGTCCCAAGATTTAAATGTTTCTGCACCAGCGATATAATCCATTGTAACATAGGTAAAATCCGAAAGCTGGACTTGACGAAACCACTTGTCTTCTCATTATTTTGGGCGTTGCGATTACGAAAATACTTTAGTCAGTACACTTCCTTAAAATTGCAAGCAAAACGCCCCTTAACTAGGGGTGGTTTGAAAAACTACATTTCAGAAACTAAGCCATCTTATATGTTTTTTATCTGATTTCGAAAATCGGGGTTGAATATAAATTATCGGTTACACCCCTAATTGCAAGAAACACCCTATCCAAATGGTTTTGTTGAAAAATGAAATATAAATCAAAAATTTAAAAATTGAATATATTTTTATTAATTTATATGAAATATGACAAGTAAATTTTTAAAAAATATCACTATTCAGTTGTATTCAAATCTAGTCTTGGTATTTTGCATGCAGAAGTAATTTCTTCATCGTCGTCAAATTCTTTGTTGTTTCGTCCCAATCAACTTCAAATTTATCTTGAATCCAAAAATCACTTGTATACCATTGATTTTCAGTTTCCTGAATCATATTTCTGGCTCAAGTTCTAACTCCATTTTCTTCAGATCTGTCTTCATCAGTCTTGGATATCGAGGTTTTTCGCTATTCTCGCAGTTTCTGCCTTACATCCTTTGCAGAATTGGGTGCAACGCAATTTTTTTCAGTCTCGACACCACGATTTTCAAAATCAGCGACTTAAAAAACATTATAAGATGGCTTAGTTTGCGAAACGTCAATTTTTTCCAAAGCCCACCCCTATTTAGGGGCGTTTTTTGCAATTTTAGGGGTGTTCCGACCATTGCTGTAAGTTCTAACCCCCATTTTCGTAATCAGCGCCCCAAAATCATTAAGGGACAAGTGGTCTCGTCAAGTCCAGCGTTTCCCGACCTTTTACCGTAGTTTTCAATGGACTAATATTTGTCCTTAAGGGTATCCTAACTTTTAGTTTAGGATTTTTGTTCTTAATGCTGCTTTAAGTAATTTAACGATGGAGAATTTGACAAATATTTTGTTTATTAATTTTTCGTTTCTAGTTTCAAATAAAAAACGGGGTTTAAATATTAAATATTTACTTGGAAATTGGAAATATTCAAATTCATTTACATAAATTACACGGACCCACAAAAAAAATAAGTGGTGTGTGCTGGGTGTAGGACTAGGATTTTCTGGACTATTTTTTTCCGCTGAACACGAACCTAAAGTCAAAATTGGAAGTCAAACAGCAAATAATCGAGAAAAGGCGTAATTTCAGGTATTAACGATTTTTTCTTTAAATTTAAAACGTCAATATCTTAAAAATTATAAAAGATACACAAAACTTTATATAACATTACCAATGTATTTTTAAAAGACCCTTAATTTAAGTTTTATAACCTTTTTGTCTAATGCAATATTTTTAATCAGAAATTGAATTTTCGGGTTTTTTTCAAGGTAACCAACCACCTCTGGAAAATATTTGAAAACTATTTTTTTTTGTTTTTGGAATTTTCTGCAAATTTTAAGTGATTTAGGTTTTAAATAAATAAAGTAAATGATTTATTATTAAAAAAATAAAAAAATCACATTAATTAAAAAAAATCCTATTTTGGACTAATTTTTTTTGTCAAAACTAAATTTTCGTTTATATCTCCTTTATTATTTATCTTATCAAAAAATGTTTATATAACTTTTTATACAGGGTGGCCCACCACATTCGCCTCGGTTTTTCTACGAGAAATGAAACGAGTTGGGGAAAAACTTTTAGCACGGTCACATGTGGGTCCATGAGGAGCATATTTCAAAATTATTTTGAAATATACAGGGTGACCCAAAAAAAGTACATATCAAAGTTATATTTTTTCTTATGGAACATCCCATATTTTTTTATATTTTTAGATACTATAGACCAAATAAAGGTGAGTTATTGTTATATTTTCTATACCTAAAACTGACCGTTTCTGAGAAATTTAGAGAAATTTAAAATACAGACCATAATTTAAAAATTGTTTACACCCTGTAACATATAACGAGCTGCTCGTAATTAAATTTATTGTTTAGCTCAAGGTTTAAGGTTAACTATTACATAAAAGTTTTACCTTAATATTATACAGGGTGTTGAAAAAAATTGCCTCAAATTTGGACACACATTTTATTAAATAACTTCCTTAAGTTAAATGGAACACCCTGTATTTAGTGGCCTATTTTGACGCGGAACTAAATTCCCTTTAAAACCATATTAGGGTTTCCTATACCTATCTCTTCTGCTTTTTATGCAAAAGGCATTTTTATATTTGACTTATCATTTATCTTAAAAATGGAACACCCTGTATTGTAATTAAAAATCTTTTTATTAAGGATCACGTAGATTCGCTAAAAGCACAAGTTTAAATTTTTAAAAATAAGATGTATCTCAAGTAAAATGCAGGCAAACGTAATAACTCCAATTTATTGTCATTTCCAAAATATTAAAGCATTCTTAAAATTAAGGATCGAAATATAGTACAAGGCACACCTGTCCCAATTGTATTACAATTATTCCTCCCCACACGTTAACAGACCATTTGTACTGGTGCTCAAGGGTTCTAAAAATATTAGGATTTTCGTCACTGTAGTAGTAACATATATGTCTGTTAAATACCGTTGTAATGAAAAATTAAGTCTAATATATTTGCTAAGAAACAAGGGCAATTTACCATATTTCGTCTAAACAATTACGCTTTAATATTTTGGAAATGACAATACATTGGAGTTATTACTTTTACCTGCATTTTATTTAAGATACATCTTATTTTCAAAAATTTAAACTTGTGCTTTTAGCGAATCTACGTGATCCTTAATAAAAATATTTTTAATTACAATACAGGGTGTTCCATTTTTAAGATAAATGATAAGTCAAATATAAAAATGCCTTTTGCATAAAAAGCAGAAGAGATAGGTATAGGAAACAATAATATGGTTTTAGGGGAAATTTAGTTCCGCGTCAAAATAGGTCATTAAATACAGGGTGTTCCATTTAACTTAAGGAAGTTATTTAATAAAATGTGTGTCCAAACTTTGAGGCAATTTTTTTTAACACTGTGTATATTATTAAGGTAAAACTTTATGTGATAGTTAACTTAAACCTTGAGCTAAGCAATAAATTTAATTACGAGCAGCTCGTTATATGTTACAGGGTGTAAACAATTTTTAAATTATGGTCAGTATTTTTAAATTTCTCTAAATTTCTCAGAAACGGTCAGTTTTAGGTATAGGAAATATAACAATAACTCACCTTTATTTGGTCTATAGTATTTGAAAATATAAAAAAATATGGGGCGTTCCATAAGAAAAAATATAACTTTGATATGTACTTTCTTTTTGGGTCACCATGTATATTTCAAAATAATTTTGAAATATGCTCCTCATGGACCCACATATGACCGCGCTAAAAGTTTTTCCCCAACTCGTTTCATTTCTCGTAGAAAAGCCGAGGCGAATGTGGTGGGCCACCCTGTATAGACAATTTAGAAAGCTCTATTTTTGTTTTATGAATTTTTTGTATATCTTATGGTTTATGTCGTGGTCCAAACATTCCGTGGTGGAAGGTTTCTGCCGGTAAATGTACCGTATTGGTTTTTTAGGTTTTTTCGATTTTTGCTGTTTGTCCCCCAATTTTGACTTCAGATTCGTGGTCAGCGACAAAAAATACGCCAAAAATCCTAGTCTGACACCCAGCACACACCACTTTTTTTGTGGACCTGTGTTGTTAAAAGTTTTTTTTGTGTTAATATATATGTTTTATATCTCAGAATTATTGAGAATAATTGTTGCCTTTCCATGGTCGTAAAAGTTGGCAGCCCTGATCTTTTCCATTTTGTTTCAAATTTTAAAATAAAAAATCACCTACTTTATATTGTCATGTCCACAAAATGAAAAAAAAGTATTTGAAAGTTTGATGTGATAATTTTTGAGAAAAATGTTCGTTATTTACAAAAAAATTAAGTAAGAAACAAAAAAACAACAAATCCCACACAAGTTAGAAAAGGAGAGGTCTAATATCAATATATACATGAAACTATTCTATTTTTTTAAATATAATTTTTATCTGTTATTATATGAGATACCGTTTTATGGACTTATATTAATTTATCTTTTAAGATCGACTATATGCTATGGCCATGGGCGGAAAGAAGTGCAGCCATTCCCTTAAAATTAAAAGTGAAACAACTTCCACTTAAAGACGACCAAATTCCTAACCTAAGAAAATGGAGTAAGGCCATGCTCGCAGATCCAGCAGTTAAGGCAGTACTTAACGCTCCCGATGTATATCTTAAATATTTCGAGGCGAGAAGAAACAAAACACCGGTGGACTATGACACGATCTAAATTTTATTTCAATTAATACTTTTGTATTTATTTTCTAAATAAAAAAAAATGTGGTACACTTCTTTGATCTTTTTTTGCCTTACCTGTTTTTTTTAAGGTATCTGTACGTCAGATTTTATGACAGTCCACAAAGGTTTGTATGAAGCCTGAGTACTAGGTACTGTGAGTGCCAAGTTTTTAGATTATAAAGCGATCTTTCTCCAGTTCCTTAACGACGTCAAAGTAACGAAACATGCGAATATTATATTCGATTTTACTGAAATTTTGTATACCGGGGTATGGGGCGCTGATCACGAATCTAAAGTCAAATTTTGTCGAACACTCCTAGTTTTTAAGTTATAACGCACCATTCGGACCTAACCTCAAAACTGCACAAATTTCCAAAAATTCTTCCTTCTTAAAATTAGTTACATCAAAAGTGGAAGATATTATAGTAAAACGTTTGTTATTTTTTAGGATAAATTTATTCTTACGTTTCTTTAGTCGTAATTTTTAACAAAAAACTCCAACAAAATATTACTTTTAAAAAGCCAATAAAATTATCTAGGGATTTTTAAGCCATGGTAAAACTTGCAAAACAATTGAAAAGTGCCTACTTTTTAAATTTGAATTGTGCAAAAATGGAGTTTACATTAACCGCGTATATTTTTTTTGTTTAAAAAAGAGGATATCAACTACCTATTTAACATATAATATACCTCATCAACAAATCCAAATTCAGAAAAATGCGCCCCTGCCTCACTTGTATAATATCTAACTTCTAAATAAAAACACCTTGCAATTTAAGTGCAGGAGTAAATATGCACCCTTATCTGCAAAAAAAATGCTTGTAATTGGATTAAATGCTTTGTCATAAAATTTCCCGATTTCTCTATTAAAGATATTTTTTATTCTACATTTTATGCTGCTACAAACAATTTTAAATTTTAACTTTGTCGCCTTTAGTTGTAGCAACTTATCCGTCTAAAAACTCCTAAAAAATTTCGTTTTTTTTTTAACAAAAAGGAAATTTTTGAATGTGTTTTTTAGTATCATTAGTAAGTAAATAGTAAAAATAGGTTTATCTCCTAAAATCAAAGGTGTTCTATTATAAAACAGACAGAACAAACTAAGAACAGAGAAAAGCAGAGCTGGAGTTATCCAAACTCCAGCGACTAGCATGTCTCTGTATAACGGGAGCTATTAGAAGCACTCCAACTGCAGCCATGGAAACCCTACTAAGCCTCCCCCCTCTTGGTATAATTATTAAGGCGGAGGCGAGGATTGGGACATACAGGCTGAAATGTAACGGCAACTGGTGCTCTGGGCCTGCCCTAGGGCACACCAGAATAACGAGCAGTATCACAAACCCAATATTTGAGATGAGCAGTGATACAATGCCAAAACGGATAAATACACACAGACCATACAAAACCCAGCTTACCTGGGGCGGTAGTGACGATCTCCTGGTCAGTCTCGGAATTTGGTTTGGTATCCGATGGATCAAGACTGACAATGGAGCCGGCGCAGGAATACATGGTATGACCCCTAGGTTTAATGCTTATGCTTCCCTGGGGAAATATGCCACTATTTTCCAGGAGGAAGTATATGCCATTGAACTTTGTCTGCGAGAGAACTTGAGGAGGAGATATAAGGGCAGGGACATTACTATCTTCTCTGATAGTCAAGCACATAGCAAAAACTTTGGCATCCCAACAAGTCAACTCAAGGTTGGTTTGGAACTGTCTGCAATGCCTCCTAAACCTGGCTAACCACAACAAAGTTACACTTTCCTGGGTGCCAGGACACAGGGAAATACAGGGCAATGAAAATGCAGACTCCCTGGCCAGGCGAGGCTCCGCAGCAATGTTTGTGGGTCCTGAACCTGTTTTTGGAATACCAAAAGCCTCGGTTCGTGGCTACATGACTCGGTGGATTCAAACACAACATCAGTCATACTGGAACCACATTCCAAGGCAAAATCACAGTAAATCAATGTTGGACTCACCATCGAAAGCATTGACAAGTGAATTAATAAATCTAAATAGGAATCAGATTAGAATAGTGACAGGATTAATAACCGGACACTGCACCCTAAGAAAACATATGCACACTATGGGCATCTATAGAGAAGAACCCATTTGCAGACTATGTGACGAAGAGGAAGAGACAGCCTCTCACATCATATATGAGTGCCCTGCACTTACATACTGGAGAACAAATCAAAACCTCATGGTGGACACTAACCACCAGGAGGCTGGAGACCAGAAAAGAACAGTAAAAGGGCTACTACACCTGTCTAAGGTGTCAAACCTTTTTAACTGAAACAAATACACAAGAGATACAACAAGCCCTGTAGGCTGCAGTGTCGAGGCGGACAAAACCTCAACTTGTGTATTTATTTTATCAATCAATCAATCAAATTATAAAATCATTTTAGTTTGGATGTAACCAGTTTTAAAAAGCGGAAAATTTGTGCATTTTAAGGTTAGGTCCGAGTAGGGTCTTAAAACCTAAAAACAAGAAGTTTTCGAACAAACTTCACCTTGATTCTTGATCAGCACCCAAAAACCTCGTATACAAAATCTAAAAATCGGCCGTGGGCCCGATAAGTAAAAAATTACCGAAATTTTAAATTAAATCACTAAATTTGATTTAAGGTTCGTTTAAAATAGTAGAAAAGCCCTGCTTGTGCGTCCTCCATCCTCCGGGGGAGCTTTTTATCTTACTATATATTAAATCAATGAAATTCGGGATCCTTGCTCCTAAAAAAAGGCGTCCCTGTTAAACGTCATCTGTGATACGTCTTAAAGACAAGGGATTGGAAATGAACTGTCAAATGTAATATACCTGGACTAAATTCCATTTTACATACGCACGAGGACATCGGTTAGGTTAACTATCTGAAGTTCCCTCGTAAATTTTAAATTTAAACCTTACGATAATTAAATTTTAAACTAATCGAAATGACGGATCAAGAAGTTGCAGCATACCTATCAATTGGTGAAAATGAGACACTTTTAAAAACGAACAACTAATTAATTCTTTTTAAATTTTATGTTCTAAGTCTTTTTTTTTAATTAAAATCATTTTCCTAAGTGTACTTCAGGAATCTACGGGAATTAAACCAAGATGGGTATTTATTTTTTTTTTAATGATAAAAGCCCACCTTGTTCGATCCTCATTGGATGACCCTGTATATAAACCCTTTATATACAGTGTGTCCCAAATTGGTGGGGAATGTATGGGGATCTTGGAAACCACGATAGATAGAAAATCAGTTAAATGGGGAAAGTTTTAAACAATTATGTTAGTAAGCTAATCCCGTTTACTACATGGTTTTATCTCTTTAGGTTTTTGATAAATTTTAAAAAAACCTGAAACATGCATTTTCGAAAATCGGCCATATTTTTTTTATAAGTGAAAATTTTTCAAATCTGTAAAAACTTCTTCAAAGCAACTTTTTTGTAGAATATGACCGAGTAGTCAATTTTTATTTTCTACGTTTCGGGTTTTAAGAATCATCATCAACTTTATTTTTTCATATGGACGCCATATTGGATTTTTACGCAGCCAAATAGTGCTTTTTATTCTGATTTCAACAATGTATAACATGTTATAATTTAAGAGTTTATAACCTCATTTATTTCAAAAAACAAATATTTTCTCAGTTGGCCTTGATTCCAGCGAACGTCATTTTTTTTTAAAACAATAAAATTTTAGTAATTGGCAAAATAGATAAGCTGAACAGATATTTTACAGATATGGGTTTCAAGAACCTAGCTATAACGTTAATACGGTGTTACAACAAAACTACACGTAACAAGTTAATTGAAACAATTGAACACAAAAACAATGAAAAGTGGCTAAACTAATATTCCTACTAAAATGAAGATGTAAAATAACGACCTAAATTTCAAAATGTTGTCCATATTTCTCGACATATTAACGATATTTTAACTTCCCTATGAATGGTTGACTTAGGTATGTGGAATTCTCTATCAACATCCCTGGCTGAAGATGTTGGATTTTCTTTAAACTGTTGGTTAACTGCAGCATCTCGTTCTCGATTTTCTTCAACGTACTTCTTAGGTCGTGGTTTTTTAAAACTTTCGAATTTAAGCAAATTTGTTACCAGTTTTCGAAAGTATGTTAGTTTAGGATGCTGCCTTTCAGGAAAGTTGTCGAAATACGTTTGCGCAGCTATATTAACATTTTTGTTGCTTTGGAAATAACGTTGCAAAATATCAAGTTTTTCTTTAAATAATTAACCATTTTACAAAGTTGAAAAAAATTTAATAACGTACCCGAGCTAACTTGATAATGACGCTAGATGACATTCGCCGGAATCAAGGCCAACTGAGAAAATATTTGTTTTTGAAGTGGATGAGGTTATAAACTCCTAAACTATAACATATTAAACATTGTTAAGATAAGAATAAAAAGCACTATTTGCTTTGCTTTGTGCCCATATGAAAAAGTAAAGTTGATGATGATTAATCAACTTTACTTTTTCATATGGGCGCCATTACATTTTCTTGTAACACGTATTAACGTTATAGCTATGTTCTCAAAACCCATTTTTGTAAAATATCTGTTCAGCTTATCTATTTTGCCAATTACTTATATTTTATTGTTTACAAAAAAAAATGACGTTCGCCGGAATCAAGGCCAACTGAGAAAATATTTGTTTTTTGAAATAAATGAGGTTATAAACTCTTAAATTATAACATGTTATACATTGTTGAAATCAGAATAAAAAGCACTATTTGGCTGCGTAAAAATCCAATATGGCGTCCATATAAAAATAAAGTTGATGATGATTCTAAAAACCCGAAACGTAGAAAATAAAAATTGACTACTCGGTCATATTCTACAAAAAAAAGTTGCTTTAAAGAAGTTTTTACAGATTTGAAAAATTTTCAATTATAAAAAAATATGGCCGATTTTCGAAAATGCATGTTTCAGGTTTTTTTTTAAATTTATCAAAAACCTGAATAGATAAAACCATGTAGTAAACGTGATTAGCTTACTAACATAATTGTCCAAAACTTTCTCCATTTAACCGATTTTCTATCTATCGTGGTTTCCAAGATCCCCATACATTCCCCACCAATTTGGGACACACTGTATATCTATACCTAATAATAAGGTAACATAATTATATAATAATATTATCAACTGTAATCTTTTAAATACACACGTATTCATACCAAACAATACTTCAGTTTGTTTTTATTTCCGAGGGCATAATACAGTTTCTTTGTAACTAAAAGAAAATGTCGACTATACATTTAGAAACGGGTAAGTTAAAATATTTCTTAATTAACTTTTTAGAACATGTTATTTTCCCCACGTTTGAGGGAGAAAAATACCACTTATTCTTCCGAGTGGGAAAAATATAAATTTATTATTGGCACAATCAGCAAAACAATCACTCCAACGCGATGTTAGATTTTGCTCGGTCAGCGAATTACAGGTTTTCTTATAATTTGGCTTGCTTTTAAAGGTATTATTTGAAGAAAAGTGGTTTATACAAAAGTTTTACGAAGATTTTAGATATTAAATTTAGAATGACGACAGATAACAAAACAAATTAACCAATGAATCAATTTATTTGTTTTGTTATCTGTAGTCATCCTTGGCCAAGCGGGATCCAACATAGAGGTTTTGTTTGGCTTTCACAACGTACTAGACCTAAGAAGGGGTGCTTCATTGCATATAGATGTAATACATATACAGGGTGTCCGAAAATACCGTTTGAATAATTCTAGGGGTGATCCTACATGTTAAATTATGAAGAAAAGTTTATATCAATATAGGTCCGCAAATACGTCATAAGGTTGCTATGGCGATTCAAAGATGGCACCGGGATATAGGTTTTATTTTTTTATCTCTGGAACCGTTTTAGATAGTCATATAAGTTTTAACATATAAATAGCTTTTAATAGTAGGTTTTTTCAGTGTTTTTACTAGATTTAATTTATTCACATTTTTATTAAACGTCATATTTTTGCAGTTTTCTTTAGTACAAATTCTAATTCCGCGCTATAAATAACATAAAAAAGTCATTCTTGTAAAAAACCTGTCAGATTAGCCGTTTTTGAGAAAACACTCTTCAAAGAAAATAGTGCAAGCAAAAGAGTATTCTGGCATTTTTTGAAAGGCGAGAACAATTTTTTTTATTACACTGTTATTAACACAATTATAATCGAATAAACTTTATTTTTACACCTTATGTTAAATTCGTTTACCGTGAGTAGATACTAATTTGATGTAGAAATTTTTATTATTGGATGCACTATTTTTTTTGGAAAGTGTTTTCTCAAAAACGGCTAGCCCGACATGTTATCTACAGAAATACCTTTTCATGTTATTTATACCGCGGAATTAGAATTGTTAAAGAAAACTGCAAAAATATAACGGTTAATAAAAATTTGAACAAATTAATCGAGGCCTCCCCAGTCGGTACGCCCTGATTAAAATAATAATTTAGTAAAACCACTAAAAAGTGCCTACTATTAAAGGAAATTTATATGCCACAACTCAGATGACTATCTAAAACGGTTCCAGAAATATAAAATAAAACCTATATCCGGGTGCCATCTTTGAATCGCCATAGCCACCTTATGACCCATTTGCGGACCTATGTTGATATGAACTTTTCTTCATAATTCAACATGTAGAATCACCCCTAGAATTATTCGAACGGTTTTTCCGAACACCTGTATTTTTAAAAAGGAAAAAACATAGAGATTAAATTTTTTCAATAAAATACAGGACGTTTCATTAAAAAAAAATACTCCCGATTTTTCTATTTTTCGGTTGTCAGTTGTTTTTCTAAATGTCATAACTAAAATTTTTATAAAAAGACCTAAAACTTTTGTATAAACCACTTTTTTGTATTTTTTTAACCTTCGAAAGCAAACCAAACTTGAAAATAAAACCCTGTAGACACGGATGTAGTCTATTGTAAATTTCCTATTTTGTTTGCCTTCATCCAGTTAAAATCTTCGTGCATATGCCTTTACTCTCCTTGTATTTTTAATGCCGTTTTGGCACTTTTAACAGAAAAAAAAATAGAGTAAAAAATAAGCGCCCAACTTTACTTTTGAGTTTATTTTGTTTAGGATCAGAGGAGCCCCCAAGGGTCGAAGGTTTATTAAGACTCTATTCGATGGTGTTATGTCCCTTTGCCCAAAGGGTCAGATTAGTTTTAGGAGCCAAAAACATCCCGCACGACATTGTAAACATAAATTTACAACGCAGACCCGAATGGTATTTAAAAATACATCCAGAAGGTAAGAAAAAGTGATTTAAATAAAATGGAAAATGTAGGGATTTATTTAGGGTTTTAAGAAACTTAAAAAGCGCAGATAAGATTTCACTTAAAATACAAAAATATTTTTTTAATCCCCAATCTTTTTTAAGCAAAGTCAATCACTTAATTTTTTTCAATCCGATGGACAGTTTTCGCTTAAAAAAAACGTTTCTATGCATGACCAAAACATTATCGGTAAACAATGTCCAGAGAAATATCTAGATTTATTTCAATTTTTTTAATTGTTTAAAATATATTTTTCTTCATTATACTAATTTTTTCGTAAAATGGTTAGCCTCCTTTAAAGGAAAAAAAGAAACCTGTCATTTTTCCACGCTTCTCCCATGCTACATGTACAAAAAATGCAATTTTTAATCGCGATTATTTCTTATTAGAGGTGGTAAATCTTTTTAAAATTTTACGAGCACGAGTATTGTACATTTAATAACTTATACTCAAAATTGGAAAGATTTCTTATGAGAAATATATTATTTTTAACACATTTCTTCCCAATAATTCTATTGTTATTTTTATTGCAGGAAAAGTTCCAGCACTCCTCGACGGTGATCAAATAGTTATCGAATCGCTAGACATCGCAGACTACCTCGAAGAAAAATATCCGCACCAAAACCCGCTGTACCCGACCGATACAGAAGCCAAAGAGAAAGAAAAACAAATTATAAGGACACTAATACAACCTGCTATATCGGCTTTTTACAAAATCATACTCGGTACTGAAGAAATCTCACCGGAAGAAGCAGTAAAGTTTCTCAAAGTTTGGAACCTTTGGAAAAGACTGGCACTAGGGGTACTACATACTTTGGTGGAGATAAACTAGGGATGGTAATATGCTCATATAATTCCATTAACAGTACAGGGCCATCCAACGAGGACTAAAAAATGGTCATATTTGTAGCTATTCTTGTTTTAAAAAAAAAAAGTTAAATAGCCCTTTGGGGGTCAATTCTTCAGTCTTAACTAAAAATGTCGTAAATGGGTCCCGATTACCCGTTTTGTTTCACATTTTTGTGTGTTATGCGAGTCTTAAGGTAGTTCACTCGAAAAACGGCTTTTTTTAAGAATTTAATAAATAGAAATATAGGGTTAATAAAAGTGTCTTTATCTAATTAAAAAAAAAAAGGATTTTTTTATTGTCTGTAAAACGAGATATTAACAATAAAATTGTGCATATTTAACATTTTCGATGTCTATCAAATGTGGATCCCCCTTTGGAATATCTCAAAAAATGCTAGATATTTTTAAAACTAATGCAAAAATCAAGTATTAAAAATAATAGTAGGGAGACCGGTCTTGGTCTTGGGCCCCAAAGACCAAGACCAAGACCAGACTCCTTTTTTCGCTTGCAAGACCAAGACCAAGACCGGGGTATGCAAGACCAAGACCAAGACCAAGACCGAGGTGTGCAAGACTACGCAAGAAAGACCGACCTGCAAGACTCTGCACTCGCAATTTTTTTGAAATTTTTATTTTATTTTATATTTAATAAGGATTTCATACAGACATGACAAAAACGTGTCAAGAACTGTCAAAAGGGGCGATTATTTAATAAGTAAGAGTTTCTTAAATAAAATAATAATTAAATCGATCACTTTGTTCAGTTCATAGTTCTTTAAAACGATAACGAATAAATTTAATAACATTTTCAAAAAAATGAGATGGTGATAATTCCGACGCTTGACATCTCCGAAATCGTTTACGACAGAGAAAAACTAGGGGTACAAAAGGGAAGCTGAATATTACTTTATAATTTTAATTTTTTTAATTACTATAATGATGTCACTTACAGGGGGATCAAAATCTCCAAATTCAGAAATACATTATTTTGTTTTAACTTAAAGGTAGCACCATTGGATTGCTTCTTAAAATTAAGATAATGTGAAAGTAATGGATTAATAAAAAATATATTTAATGATAAAGGAATACTTTTTATATAAATGGATTGTAAAAATCACTTCCGGTTTAGACGGAAAAGTCAAAACCAAAAATAATATTTAAAAACCATCTACGTCAATTGTTCCTATATAATACAATTTGCATAATATACAAATGGCGATTTTTTCAAATTGATTTTTCCCCATAAATTTTTAGTTTAGGGGAAAAGCAAAAATAAGGGAGTTTTCTTGAGGGAGTGGAATAATATAAAAAAATTTTGGAATAGAAATAATTTTAATTTTATGCCCTTTTTGTTATAATTTTTTATGTTTAGTTTTTCACTATAACGATTTAGGAGAATCGAGCTTTGTCCACTATTGGGCCCCCTTGTATCTGCAGATTGTTTATAAAGTATTTCTACAAACTTTGAGACAAATTCTTAACCAATTTAAAGGTAAAAAGTTTTATAAATAAAATGTTTTTTAAATAACTTTTTTTTAATCAGAAACCAATGATTAATATCAGAATTATTTTCACATATATTTTCAAACTGGTTGAAATTAAAGTCTTTTTTCGCCACACAGTACACAGTTTTGTATTTGCTTTAATTTTATCTGCTTCTTCAAAGAAAATTTATATAATTCTTATTCCAAATGTTTCTATATGCCACCAAATGAATAAAAGAAGGTTGTGTCTTAATTTAACAAAAATGGGCTATAAAGGGGTGGATTTACGCGAAGGCTATAGGTGAAACCTAGGCGGCAAATATTATGGGCGGCAAATTTACTATTAATTTTTAAAAAATGTAATGGTAAATTAATATATTTTTTTAATATTTAGCGGATAAAAAAATCCTAAATTTGTTTGTTTTAAAGAATTGTTAATTAATTTTCTGTATGTTTTACTTTTGTTAAATTTGTTTTATAATTTTTATAAGAATTATAGTGTAGTTTACATTTAAAAAATTATTTAGGGCGGCAAAAATTTTTGCCTATGGGCGGAAAAAAAATTAAACCGGCCCTGGCGCTATAAATAAATATACGCCTTCATTAAAAATATGCTTTTTAATCAGATAATTTAAATGTACGAAGATTTTGGTATATTTTAAAATTTTAAAGCAAAAAATATAGTCCCCATCTTATTTATATTTAAGTATTAAAAAGATATATTTTATTCAAGATTGCTTAGTTTAAATTATTACTACCAAAAAAAGCAAACCAGCAAGACTCTTGGGGCCAAGAGGGCAAGACCAAGACCAAGACCCTTCCCAAGACCAAGACCAAGATCCCGGTCTTGGTCTTGTTTTGCTATACTAAAAAATAACCTACATTTTCTGATGGTTTTGTTAAAAAGATATTGATTTTTAAAACTTTACATAGGTCTGTTAATTTTTAAGAAATAGTGTGTACACTATTACGTCAATATCTCAAAAACCATAAAACCTACAAGAAATTTTATAGGACGTTAATTATGTATTTTTACGAAACCTTTAATTTAGGTTATATAATTTTTGTCTAAATGAATTTTTACGAGTTATAAAAAAATCGAATTCCAAGGGTATACCTTAAAAAAATCCAAAAATTATTTTTGATTATAATTCTTTAAAATAGCATTTAGGCAAAAAGATTTATAACCTTAAAAAGGTTCAAAAATACTTTTTTTCTTGTAGCTTTTATAGTTTCTGAGATATTACAAAAAATTTTTTTGGCCT
>JAHBCN010011379.1:0-29388 GCA_019359885.1 Listronotus oregonensis | reverse complement strand
TTCCGTTCGTTGTAACGTTTTTTTTGTATTATCGCCGCCCCCAAAGCCTACTTGGTCAAAAGGGTTTAAAAAAAACTCTCTATTTCGAGGAGAACTCGAGCAAAAACTAATTTGGGGCTATTTTTTGGAAAGGTAATTTAAAGTTTTTTTTAAATTTTTAAAATTTAAAAAAGGTTAAAAAGTTTTTTAAAAATGTTTTTAAAAAATAAAATTTTTAATTTTTTTTTAAAAAATGCATTTTTGGAAAAAACCCCCCTAAAACTCAAAAACGGTAACAGATATTAATGTGCGGTTTTTACCATTATGCTATTAACGAAAATTGAACTCCAGACACCGACTTTTTTTTTTGTCTATCTCCTTTAAAAGGGGTTTTTCCCTTAAAAAAGTGTCCAATTTGGCCCACCCCATACATGAAGGAGGGTACAAAAATAAAATCATTAATAAAAACAAAAGTATTACAAATTTGAAAAAAAAAAAAATTTAAAAAAAAGGAAGAATATTCATTCGGAATCATTTTTTTTTTAAATAAAAAATGAAATGTATATATTCCTGGCAGCTTCAATAAGTACACTAATACCTACCGACAAAGTGTCTCTTGCCACCGTAACCGGAAAAAAAAAATTATTTGGGTCATAGCAAACAACTCCAATTAAAAAAACGGTAATTAGATGTATAAAAGTATCATTAGAAAAAAACTTTTAAAACATGCGTAAAATAATGAAAGTTACCAAAAAAACAACGGAATCTAATTAAAAGCGTTTAATCTCTAAATAAAAAACCAAATTCTAACAGTACCGATACGAAGAAGTTAATAAATAGAAAAATTTTGATAACCAGGTAATCGAACAAAAGTACATAATAAAAATATTTATTAGAAACCTCAAGCAATCCCAAAATTAATTAACTTTTTACTTATAGTCACTTTGTTTTGTAACATTTATTTTTAGGTTGTGTTATTTGCGTCGCTTTAAATGTCTTTAGGTTTTTTCGAATCAACTAAGTTACTAAAATCGGCCCAAAAAAAGAGACTTACAATTTAAAAAAGGCAGAACAGTCCCCCTTTATGAATATTATAATATAGCATTTTGTTACGTAAACAATAATTAGAATAAGACATATTTTTTACTTGGGTATATTTTCTTACTAAAAATAAAGGTATTTTACCCCTTAAAGAACAGGTATCAGAAACAAATAAGTGACCTGGACATACCTAAAAAGAAAATACTATATTTTACATGTTTTAATTATTTTCTTTTAATTTAAAAACACCCATCCAAAAATTCGTGTCTTAAATACTTGATTTTTAACAGAAACCTTAAAAATCAAAACGCAAAGATGGGGGATCACTGACTCTTTTGGTACACATTTATCTTTAAAGGAATTATAATCTAAACACCACCTTAAAAATATAAAGTAGGTTGTAGCCTAGAGCAGCATATTATTAAAAATACCAATAATTATAATGGGGATCAATGAAACATTTTTTGGGGATGCTTTTAACGAAACATAATTTTAAACCAGCAGATTTATCAAAAACTATTATCATTCTTTTTGGTTATCTAATAATTAAAATAATGATGTTTAATTCTCCTATTGGGAGTTGTGGAAGAAAAGTCCTTGTTATCGAGAAAAAACCGGCGTAAAAACCCAAACCAGACTTGTGGGATTCTTTAATAAGGTAACCCGTGTACACGAAACCCACTTTTTACGACATTTTTTAGTGGTCGAGAGCTTTTTATTTCAAAAAAACCCAAAAAAAAAACGGTTTTCAATAAAAACGTATTTTAACTTCTCCACTGCTATATCTTTAATAATATTCATGCTATCAAGTTAATTTTTTTAGATTAAAGTAGACACAATAACCTTCGAACAACGTCCCCTTGAAGCTGATTTTTTTGTTAAATTTTTAAAATAGTAGAAATTCAAATTTGTTATTTTTAGTAGCGTCATTTTAGGCAATCGAAAAAAGTTTATTTTGAAAATTTATACATACATGCTGCGTACAAATTGTAGCTAATGTTTAAAAAAGGTTTTTAAAACAAAATTTTTTTTATTCCTTTTATGGGATTGAGTCAGTGATATTTTTTAACGGCGAAAGTAATATTTTTGCGCGCTTGGCTTGCGAACCCGCCGACTACAAAGATCTTACGGTCCGGTGGAAGTGTAGTAGGTAGTTAAAGTTGTATCAAAAGGATTAAACGCAGATCCGGGCGTTTAAGTTGTTTAGAAAAAAAAAAAAAATTAAATATCCAAAACAGGTGGGTTGATTTTTTTAAACTCATACAATAATATCAATCATTGTTTTTTACCCACCTATTTAGTAGGTTTATTAAACTTTTTTTGGTTGCTGGTAAAGAAAACCACCCACGGGATTCTTATTTTTTTGATTATACATTCAAAACTTCATTATTTTTTAAACATTTTTTGAAAAAAAAATTGCTGATGCTTTATGTCTTTTAATTAAATTTGAGAAATATATACATACATAAAATATAAACTAGGGCTTCGTTAAACGTCTTTTTTAAACAGGAATATATAAAAATTTTTTTTTTTCCATATAAAAAGTGATCGATGCTATTCTTTGACATGTCTGAATGCCGCTTGAATAAGCAATGTTGACAGCTTTTTGTAATAAGTTGTTATTATTGAAGGTTGTTTTTTATATAAAAAACTAACCAGAACTAACAAACAACAACTTTCAAACTATAATCTGGTTCTGGTTAGTTCCGGTTAGGTTTTCCTCGTTAAATGGTATTTTTTTTTATTATAAATGCGCCGTTCTGGTCGGTCATGATTAGTGCTGGTTAGTTAAAGCGGCTTTTTATTTTCCCTAATTAATAATTAATGAAAATTATCCTTATGGTAACGGCAAAGTTTTTTATTATAAATTAATAATTTTTCCGTTTAGTAACACTGTAAACGTCTTGAAGCGATGAATGAATTTTTACATGTTAATCGTAAATGGGTTAAAATAAAAATTCAAATAATGACCAATTTTTAGAATTTTTTTGCGCTTTTCTTGGTGAAAACCACATCATTGCATTTTTGCCTTAAATAATAATACTTAAAGAATATTTTACATTGCAAATTTAAAATCGTCCAATTCCGTAGGAGATTTTTTTTACAGACCCAAAAATGTAATATGTAAGTAGTTATTTAGGCGCTTCATTAGTAGCATTTTACGTAAATTTAATCCATTTCTGCCTTAAAATCTTTAATAATGATATTGCAGGAACGAAATTTACACTGCTTACAACATTTTAGTCTTTCTTTCACACAAGTACACGTTGGAAATTCAATTTTGGGTTGACATAAAGCCATTGCACTACGTATTATGGCAGCAGCTCTTAATAAAGTTTAAATTTTGGACATTTCTTCAGGAAATAAAAGATCTATCTGAACATCACTACCAATACTCGCAGAAAAGGTAGATATTGTAGAACTATTTTCGGGTAGGTTCGGAAACCGTTTTCCTATTTTTGTGCTATTTTATGTTTCTTTCAGAGATGTAATGGCTGTAACATAATTTATGATATTTCTCATCAAACGCAAATAAATCTTTATAGCCACGTAATTTAGATATCATATCAATGTCGTTTCTATTCCTGGCAGCTTTATTACTTTTTTGATACTACCTAAAAAGATTCAGTACTATGTAAAAAAATAAATACCCTAAACATGATTTATAAGGATAAAATTGAAATTCGTATTTTGTTTTAGTACAAAATATAAACTAATATAAAGGTACCAACTATACTATGTAGGTATATAATAATATTTAAATTACTTGTTTAAACAAATTTTTTATTTAACTTTTCTTCTTTTTATTTTTACTATTGTTGCAAAAAACACATTTTCCTAATATTAATAGTATCCTATTTAAGTTTAGTGTCACAATAATTTGGACCCGCGCCACTGTCTGATTGCAAATTATGATAATAGTTTTGAGAATCTGTGTAAGATTTACGACAGTCTTTATAATATTTTATTTTCATTTCGCCATTTAAAATAACATTTTTTTAACAGAATTTCTTTTGCTAGATTGTCCTGCCTTTTTTCAGCACTTGATAGTAATGATAACAACACTTGTATTCTAGGTCTTTGTAAAACAGATTTGTATCCATCATACACAATTTTTTTTACAATTATTTCGCTTCATTGTTTTAAAATTTTAAATACATACAGCACACTCTAAATTTCGATAACCACCACTACTAATGTATTACTACGCACGCTATCCGCATGCGGGGCTATTGGGTCCCGATAATACTTTTTTACGTCTGAAAAAAAAAAATCGCTGTTGCTAAACGATACGCTCTAGGAAAAAATTTTTTTTCAAAAACTTTTGTTATTAATTGGCTATATTTTCTTCGCTGCATGTATGAAAATATTTTTAAAAATAAAAAAGTTTATCGATTGGTGAAAATTTCAATACAAAAATATATATTTTTAGTTTATCTGATTTTTAAAGGCATGAAAGTGCAAATTGTGCCCAAACAGTTTATAAGGTTAAAAGCGCTACAGTTTGAGCTGTAATTTGACACAAAATTTTTTTTGGTATCTTTGATAGTTTTAAAGTTATGGCGGTGGAAACGGAAAAAAAATATATATTATTTTTAATTTAAAAAAATCACTTTTTCTTAATTTAAAAAGTTCGAGACCACAAAAAAATGTCGTAAAATACGATTTCATGTGCCCGGTGACATTCTCAAAGGAACCTAAATGGTTTGACACGATCGACTCACGGAATCACTCCGCTATATAATATATTTTCCAAAAAAGTTGTGTGCATTCAAATTTGGATCCCACGCCACATTAATAAAATAAAACAAAGTAATAAATAAATCCAATTTATTTTATCTTTATAGCCAGATAGACTTTGGTTTTTAATATGATGCGAATAATCTACACGCAAAAAAGGACGCAGTTATCTTTAATATGGAAGTGAATATTTACTGTTATTTATTTGAAGAGATAGTCGAAACAGAGTTGTAAGTGCAATATTGCATTTACTTTTATAATATGTGGCTGCTTTAATCAAGATTTATTTAATAAAGATGTAACTTTTATTTTATACTCTAAAAGTATTTTATCAGAAATATATGAAAAACCACGTTTTAGTACAAATAATATAAAAAACATACGAACAAGGCCTAAAAAGAATTTATGTTGCCTGATTCCCTAAGAAATGTAGAACAAGATATTTCTGTAACTGGTGTATCCATAACTTTGGATAAATGGTTAAAAGGATAAAAGATATAATTCGAGTGAATCCAGTAATTATTTAAAGTGCTTGTTAAATGAAGAACACAAGATAATGGTTAACCCTTAGAAAATTAAAAGAAGGAAAGTTCTTAAAAAATTTATATTTTTGTATTCAAGATTTTTAAACTGTAGTTTAAGAAAATATTATTATTTATCAAAATATATTTGTTCTGTTTTTTTCTAGATGGGATCACTTCGTTCCTGGTCTCAGGGAACAGATCTGGTCGATTAACCCTTTTTAACTTGCTTAAAATAAAAACCTATCAACATTTCAGTAATAAATTAGTCATATCCTTTAGGGCATAAAGAAAATAAAACTTTTAAAAATGTAAATAATAATTAAAATTTTAATATCTAAGTTCTGTTTTCAAAATGGTGGATACTATAGGATTTCTTCAAAAATATTTATGACATATTGTCACAAATGTTCTGCCAAATATATGCGAATTAGAGAATTTTTGTTAGGACAAAAAATTAAGACCACCTTGAAATCTCCAAAAATGGTTCTCATTATTTTTTTCGCAACACCAATATTTTTTGCAAAAACAGCCGTCGAAAAATTCATAACATTCCACACTGGATAGATGTGGTAGGCTAAAAAATGCAGATGGGCAAAACATTTTTTTTATCAAAACGCAAGAAAGAGGGTAAAGGATTTTTTTTGGGATTAATGAACACTTGCTAAGGTCTCTTTATAAAATAGAAATGTTAATAGCAAACCATTTTTTAAAAAAAATATTAATACATTAATGAAATACTCTTAAAATATTGTAAAAAAACTTTGAAGGCTTTTTTAATTATTCTAGAAAAATCAGAATGGACTCAAACTCATATCAATGATATCTACGAGTTTTCCCATTCCTATAAACTTTAAATGATTACAAAACGTACATTATTGCCCAAGTAATGGAACAATTCGTCCGCCCGCTTATAAGTGAATCCATGAAGATGCGGCATTATAGAGGTAGAGCGGCAGCTGAAATAAGGGGACTTTTGGGTCCTGTTATCTCGAAAACTATCGATTTAAAAAAAAACTATAAAAACCATTATTGTAAATTACAAGGCAATCTTCATTTTTTATTTTAATAAAAATTCTCCAATTGGCATATTTTGGCAGATATTAGCGGGAAATCCATTTTACGGGTCTTCAGGGGCCATTTTCAGACCTTTCCCACCTGTTAATGTTGATAAACTTTGTTTCGCTCGAAAGTATCCCCGAAGACCTAAGAATTGTGCCACAAGGGAAAACTGTACAGATTTATTTTCAGTTTTGTCCCTTCATTTAGCGGACGAGTAATACTTCCGTTTATTTGCCTAATTTAAAGAAACCCTAAAATCAATTAAATCACCATTATTCTTATTATGCAAAAGAATAAATGTATCAGTTAAAAAAAAATAATTTTACATTTTTAACATAACCGCATTAAAAAAATAGTTTTCCAAAATTTAGTTCATTTTAATTCATTTTTATTTTTTTATTTTTGGGTTTATCTCATAACTTTCTTTTTTGAATTGTATGGTTTAAAAGAGAAAGTAGGCGGGTTTCACAGACTGGACTCTTTGGAAGAGAAATAAATTTTATTGGGTAATTTCTCAAATCAAAGGCCGTGGAAATACATATAAAAGAGTAATCGGTGACAGATCCCTTACAGCTCATCCATGGACACGAAAAGGAAACCTCTCTTTATGGAATCAAGAATGCTGGGAGTTGGGGAAGACGTCATTTTTCAGACATGAAATAGCTCTAATTTGTAAAAAGATTTTTCACAAGCTTAGAAAACAATTGTTTTAAAAGCACGGGAAAACAAAAATATAGAAAATAGTCAATTTTTTAATAACAATAATTTTGTTTAGATAATTTAAATTTCATCAATATTCAAATATTAGTAAATTAAAATTATTTGACCCTGATACCTTTAAACAACAATTTTTTTTTTGGGGTAAATTAAATTTTATTAAAATTTAGCTCTATACTCATTACTTTGAATGGTACTTGTTCTTGGCTGTGGGGAAGTGGGAATAAAAGTACTTGATCCTGTGGGGAAGTAAGGACAACATCACCAGAGATAACGTTTGTTGCTCTACCATTTCAAGAATTCAAAATCTTGCCGGCTATATCTGTTTTGTTTGTAATGGACGTTTAAGATTTGTGATATTTACACCAGCATCTGCAAGCGTAGTCGCAGTGTCCTGTATATTGCTAAGATTTGACAATCCTAAGAAAGCTGCAACACAAAGCATTTTTCCAAATTTATTAATTCCAATAAACTGGGAAGTATGCTATTTATTTTGATAATTAACAAAATATCTGTTTTGCGGAGTATTTTTAGAACTTAAAGAAATGTACTTTCGAATGATATTTAATTTTTACTCTCCAGTGATTGCAAAAGTTCTGCTGCTGAGTGTTTTGTTGTCTGGTATTTTAAATAAAATCAGATTTTGTACCATTGGTTATTTTGTTAATTCCTCGCATCTGCATGCACGGGAAATACCAATAATGGTGACCAGTTTTATTTAAAAAAAAATTGATAAGGAGCTGCAGTTAAAACATTTTTAACTTGATTTGCACTAAAAATTTTCGATTTTTTAGGTCTATACTAACTATTAGACTATTAGAAAATGCAATTAGTTTAAAAAATTTGCCCAAATTAACATTTTTCATTTGCTCAAGCGTCGTTTTTACCATATAATACCTTGACCATAAAGTAGGTGGTGAGCATGATGTCGAAAGCTTTGCAAATTATATCAAACAGACCCCTTATATTTTTATTATTTTTTTACCCATTTAAAGGCTCCATTTGTAGAAGTTCTCGTACTCTTTTTCGTACTTTTTCTTGATTTTCCGGGTAGCAATTTTCTTTTGACGTTTTCAACTTTATTTAAGATTTTTTTTTAAAACATTTTTCATTATTTCTAGATCGTCTACATCTAGATCCATTTAACTTCTAGATTTTTTTTACTTTAATAAAAAAGACGTCAAATCGAAAGAAAACAGAGACGTCACTTTGACAATAAACAAGCAATTTTCATCCATAGCAACTAAGTATTTCAAAACCTACTTAGAATAGTCAGTATACCATTAATATTACAATTTAATGGTTTTTGACACTTCAGTCCGGAATTTTTTTTACAGTAGTGCGGAAAAGTTGAATTTCGTGCATTAAACCTAGTGTGCAAAGTTAAATTTTCCACACGTTTGTGGAAAAATTAAATTTCAGTGTAGGTCTAATTTCGAATACATACAGGGTACACAGATTTAAAAAAATCTGACTTGCAAGAGGAACTTTTTTAACGCTGCTGTATCCATGGATATATGTGTGGGACTTTAAACTAACATTAAAACAAAAAATATAATTTAAAAAAATGACGAGTTATGTGACACACTAATCTTAAATCAAAACAAAACCGAAAGACACCTGGTTCAGAGACTATTTACCTAAATAATGTCCAAGGTATTGTTTCTCCGTTAATACATTTAACAAACAAAGAGCAAATTAACACAAATATATTCTCAGTTTCAAATATATACCTAACATAATGCTAATTATATTATGAAGCAACAACTATGTACTTTTTCTCGTCGATGATTGAAGAGGTAATAGTCATGCTAATTATATGCGCATGCCTAATTTAACATAAATAATTTTCATTTTCTAATTCTATTCTAGTTTTAAATCATGTTACTTAAGTTATTCAAGGTAGAATGAGTTATTGTCAAAACGTACCTAACAACTTAAAATGGCGCTTTATTAACATTTATGGAAAATAAGGCGTGATTTACTTGAACAGTGCAAAAACTTATATTAAGAGGAATATTGTTGTAGGTACTATGACAAACTGTCTGTCCTTATGGAAAATAAATTCTTTTCATTTTTTTTTCTTGAGACAGTCCACGAAGGCTATGGCTCAAGAACTAACGTACCGTGGGTGTCGCCTGTAATGGATTTTTTTCAGTTTGTCGCCCGATTCGCAGGCGTGTGCCAAATATACACAGGCGTGTTAAAAATGCTTTTCAAACGAGTTGTACACTATATATTTTTTACGGCTGCACTATCTTAGTACTATGGCGTGCTACTAAAGTAAATTGTTTAAACCACGTTAAATGGAAATTATACGTTGTTTTAATATACTAACGGCCAAGTGATGAACGCGTTGTTAAAGTTAGCAATGGGCTTAACAATTGTTAAATATAACAAAGAGTGAAAACTGAATGACAATAAATAATTTAGTTCGAAATTTTGCGTTTAAAATTCATTTAACAAAAAAAAAAGATTTAAAAAATTATTACCTTGCACAGAATATAAAAAATAGGTTTGGCACTCCAACAAAAACCATATTACACATTTTCCTAAAAAAAAGCAGCATCATAGACAGCTCAAATGACTAATACTGCAGAAATTCTTTAAATTTGGGTTTTTAACAGGTTCTTTCATATAATTCATGCCTACTACATTTTATTGATACATGCAGGTAGGTACATTTAGAGCAAACAAATTATTTGCTTTATTTTCCCAGAAAGTTGATGTTTTAATTTAATACACATTGGAAAAACCTTTTTTTTTTTCATTACTTTATTACTTACTGCTGTTTTAATTTAATGACTTAGGCACTAACTGTCCTATTGTTTTCAGCTTGCATTAGTAAATATCATAATTTTTCCAAGCCACATGTCCGATCAAGTTTCACAGTGTGCGTAATAAAAAAAGATAAATAAAAGTACAACTATTCTCTCTTGGTTTTCATGCTCATTAGTCGGCGGAAAATAGTATATGCTTCGCCCACCAATCAGCACGTAGAGCTAGGAGAAAATGGTACACTCTTATTTTTCTTCCTCTCACGTGGGGTGTTCGCACGATCAAGTTGTAAGGCTGCCTCTAGTAGTATATACAGAAGGTTGCGATAGATAAGTAGTAGAGTAGATTTCTAGAGACGAAAAATTTTACGAGCCTCAGAGCTTGGTGTGCTCTTAACAGTTTAACAATAAAAAAGGGCAATTATTATGTGAAATCGTACAAAACGCTCTTGAGCTACTCCAAAACCTATCTCATCTAGCGTGCGTGTAAAGATTATATGTATATGCTTTGTTTCTACAACCAAGAACATCTTTTCCTTGCGATGCAAAAATTCTTAGATCAAGTTTTACACCCTAGAGTCGTTTAACTTAGATTTCGACAAATACCTTTCATCGATCGGACCTATACCACATCGGGTCTTTAATGGTTTTTTTTTAGTACCGCATGTTATAACTTTAGACACGCTTTAACTTAGGAAAGAGGTTAGTTTTTAGTAGTAGTAGTTATTATAAAAAAATTTTCAGTTCCCTTTTGACCTCCGATCAGTGAAGTGCTCGCGATAAGAAAATTACATAGTTTTTTCCGGGAAGGCGGCTGAAGGTGCTCTATCAACAGCTTTTACCATCAGGGATCAAGGAGAAACTCAAGCCAAACGATGGAGTCCTTCTTCTGGGGCTAAGCGCTGTGAAGGAAGATTCCTATACCTGTTCCTTTCTAAGGGCCCCAAGCACGAGGGATTTTTCTAATGGCGGAAGATGGTTGCGCGCTCAGCAGGGAGGGGTAGTACTGACAGTTAACGGTTATGCGTGATACCAGAAGCAGTCCTTGGTCGGACCACCATTGTTTGTGCCCTGCATCGATAATGCTTTTGCTAAGAATTCAAGGGTTGAAAAAGTTGGGCATTTCTGGGGATTAAAGAGCCCGACGATCCAGAAGTTCCACCTAAAAAGCTCGGGAAAGCTCACGTTGACAACAACGTGTGTCTGGAACGGGGAGAGCTGGCAAACTGCCTTGCAGCAGCGCCATAAACAGAGCAGTATCCAGTATATAAATTTATTTCAATTCTTCTGTTTTTAAAAAGAATAGATGGATAATAAACAGCAGTAAGTAATAAAGCAATGAAAAAATAGTTTTACTAATATGTATTAAATTAAAACGTCAATTTTTTAGGAAAATAAAGCAAATAGTTTGTTTAGTCTAGATGTACCTACCTGAAAGTATTAATAAAATATAGTAGGCATGAATTATATGAAAGAACCTGTTAAAAACCCAAATTTAAAGAACTTCTGCAGTAAATTTAAAACACCAATTTTTTTTGTTTTTTTTTAAAGATATGTAGATTTGCCAAAAAATAGAACAAAATTAAGAAAAAAAAAACATTTCAATATCTCTATTTTTCGATTTTTTTGGCAGAAAATCGGTGGAGTCCCACTAATGCACAATTACCGACTTTTTTTTACCATGTAATTTTTTATTACTTTTGTGAAGTCAAATTTAATTAATTTGATGCATCACCCTATACCTACTAAGCAAAACTGACCTCAACAACTTTAATCACTTCATAATTATACATAAATACATTTTTCAAGTGTTTTCAAGACTTCTTTGTATTTCTGAATATCATTTTTACTTTACACCACAAACATTCATTTAGTTCCATTTAGGTGTCATATAACGCTTACAGAACTAAAGATTTCGGACGGGATAAGTAGCCTTCAGTAGTTTTTCTTTGACAAAGATCGATTCTGTTACCATAGCCACACACGATGAGCTGGACGCAATTAATAAAATGCAGGTAGATTTTGCCTATTTATTTTGTGTCACACCTACGCATTTACGGCATATAGGTATACAAAAAATTAAATACGCATATATATATATATATATATATATATATATATATATATATATATATATATATATATATATATATATATATATATATATATATATATATATGGGTGTTGCTCCGCCGAGCGGGACATAGGGAATCCCATGTAAATTTTGAAGTAGTCAAATATTGGCTCCCCTAATTATTTTAGAAAAAAATGCTATAAGGATTTATTGAAGAGCACAATAAGTTCCACCCAAAATAAAAATTTGAGCATTTTTCAACCAACCAGTAAAGAGTAAACTGATTAAATACTTCTGCAACGTAGTATCTCAGTATGCACCCTGTACTCTAGAAATCAATAATAAAAACACCATATCGATTTATCAGTGACATTTAAGATCATTAATTTATAATGTCATTGCCAAAACTGAACAATTTTATACGGGAATTTCAAAAAGCATCCTCCCATTTCATTTTAGTTTACAGCTAATTCCAACACATGCACTCACAGTTACGCAAGACAATAAAACAAATTTGTCTACATTTAGAAATCAATTTATGACGAAAATATCAGGATTTAATCAAATGCTCAAATATTCCTCCATTAACTGCCAGACAATAACCTAAACGATTATAAAACTTATTTCTTACGTTGGCTAGTTGGTACATCGATATTCTGGCACATTCAGCGGAAATAGCATTCTTTAGCTGGTCTAAATTTTCATATTTTTTATTGGTATAAAGCTTAGTTTTTAAATGTCCATGAGCCATAGAAAAAGATCGTTTGGCGAAAGATCCCGAGACCTGGCTGGCCAAGATATTGCGTGGTTCGGGCCTATAATGTCGTTATTAAATGCGTTGTTCAAGTATTCGCGCACAGCTCTGGTACTGTGTGCTGGGCAGCCATCCATTTGATACCAAATCTCTTGATTTTCACGAGCAAGGTTGTTCAAAGCAGGCAAAATTTGTTCCTCTAAAAGTTCCAGAAAGTACTCCGCATTCAAATTTCGGTCAAGGAAAAATGGTCCAAGGATAGGTGGCCGAAAATTCCCGCCAAAACATTAATTTTTGTGGATATTGAGTCCTTGTCTCAACAAATCGATTTTGGTTTTCGTTACTCCAGTACCGGCAATTTTGAATGTTGGGTTCGTTGTTCAATGTAAAAGTGCATTCGCCAGTAAAGCAAATATTTTGTAAAAAACTTCTGTCAGTGTTTGTCCTCTCCATCATCTCAAAGCAAAATTCCTGTCGTCGTATTTCGTCTCCGTCTCTTAATTCTTGGTGTCTTTCGTACTTGTAAGCGTGGTTTTTACATCTTTTTAAAATTCGAGATATTGTGGTGTGGTCTTGTCCAGTAATGTCCTCCAGTTGTCTCGTGCTAATGTTTTCTTCGGCCTCCTCTACACAAAGTATCACGTCTAAATCCCTCTCGTTTTGTACAATTTGTCTCTGCTTTTCACGTCAATTTTCTTTACATTTGCAATTATTGATTACTGTGCCTGTAGTTTCAAATTTTTTTATCGTTCGTTCTATTGACGATTTACTTGGTATTGGTCTATTGGGAAAATAGGCTGCAAACATGTCCGCTACTCTTCGATAACTATTGCCCTGATAAAACCATTTTATAATAGTGATTTTGTCTTGATTTGAGTAGTTCATTATTTAAAAATGATGTGGCATTGATCTGACAACTTGAGAGTAAGAGGTTAAATAATTTTTCTGGTATTTTATTATAAACTTCTAATAATAAAGGGCGCGTAAGAAGATAGGAGATTCGTAACTTATTTTAGCATTTATCTCTTAGCTGGCGGACTGAGAAGAGCTGAAATTTGTACATTGGGTACAACTTTTCGTGCTCTTTAAAAAAATATTTTCTTCTAAAATAATTGGGAGCCAATATTGTACTACTTCAAAATTTAATGGGATTCCCCAATATTATATTATAATAGTATATATATATATATATATATATATATATATATATATATATATATATATATATATATATATATATACAAAAGCATTACTTCGTACAATGATATTTGTTCAATAAGTTGACGATTTTTCTCTCTGTTGTTTACTGGGCACTCGCTACAGCCCTACTGACGAGAACCGTAAGACGGGCGAAACGCGTCTAGGGAGAGAGTCATAGTGGACAACATAGAGAACAGGATGTCTTCTTTAACTGTCTTAAAACGGAGTAATGCTTTTTGTACACACCGAGACAGAAGGGAATTTTTTCCTTTTTTTAACATATCTACAACCCACTCCGGTAAAACTTGATGATAACATTGCTGAATGTGATTTCAAAGACTTCATGAATGTGGAATCGATAAGGGTCCCAAAAGCGGCCGTAATAGGACTCATACAGTAGAACAAGAAGAAGCATTAATTGATTCTGTGCTTGATGAACCAAGAATTGGTAGCCGACGTATTGCAACACCTTTGGGTCTTACTCAATATTTTGCTTGGGAAACTAGGAATGGGATCAACAATTTTCTGAACAACCACATCTGGTCATTTGAAAATCCGCACGCTACGAGGCTTCGCAGCTTTTAGCAAAAGGAACACTCTTACCCTTTCGAATTTTGCCTCAAAGGTTGAATGCTAACCCGTACTTTGAGTTTTGTTGTTAAAAATATGCTGGACGATGTGCCCCTTAACTTACGAAAGAGAATGTGGTACCAGTACGCATGTTGCTGCATGGTTGAATAATAACTTTTATAAAAGGTGGATAGGTAGAAATGGTCCTGTTCATTTGCCGGCAAGGTCACCCGACCTCAACCCCCTGGATTTTAATCTTTGGGGCCATGTGAAGCAGTTAATTTATGCAGAGCAAATCAATTCAGTGGAACAATTAGAAGCAAAAATAGGCAATGCGATGCAACATGTTCATGCTAGAACAAATTTCAAAGAAGTTTACCGTACATTAGTAAACAAATGTCACGCTTGTATCCGTGCAAATGGCGGTATATTTGAACACTTGATGTTATGAAACTTGTTTTTTACTTTGCAGTGTAATAAATGTTATGTTTTTTAAAACTATATAGTGCCTTCTTTAATAACATAATAATTATTTAACATGTGAACCTAAGTGTCTAACTTTTGACAACGGTCAAACATAATTTCATATGATGTAATAGTTTGAAAGCGCCAACTAAGATTAGCGACACCCACAATGTGATTTAAAATTTTTTCTTTGGCAAAACTTTATAGCAATATATCTTGGAAACGAAAAAATAATTGCAAAAAAAGTATTCTTGGTTTTCGATTCAAAATTAAAAAAATTAATTCGGGTCTTTATTTTTTGCCTCTACTTATCAATCACCCTGTATATATAAATATCAAATACTTTTTTGCAAAAAAAATTGTACACGCTTTAAGCAATCAGTCGATTACTTACTCATTTATCCTATCTAAACAATTATGTGAAATTTATATCTGAATCAAACACTTCATGAAACCTATGAAAAAGTCTATGGATGGGCTGACATAAAAAATAATAGAATTTTAGGATCATATTTCCTCGATAAATATTTTACCGCTGAGCATAATTTAGATTTTATTTATTTGGATTTAATACCTGCATTAGCAGTTACGTATCTTAACTAAGGTTATTCAGATATTCCCCATGAAACACTATAGTTTCATGGAAAATATGAGGCACTTCAGCATTTTAATATCAATTTTCGAATAAATTGTTTCTAAATCCAAGGTCCAATTATATGGCCACCAAGGTCTCCGGATCTAACACCTCTGGCTTTCTCTCTATGGATGCGTTTGAAGGAAAAAGTGGCAAAAATATACCAAACCGCATTGTGGACATAAAATATAAAATAAGAATGAATGAATTTAGCTTTCGAAACTATTCAAAATGGGGTTCGCAGTATTTATCACAGACTCGATGTATGTCAAATAGAAGCGAGCAATTGTTACATTAATTTTAATCAGATTAGGATTTAGTTAAAATATCAGTTTTAATTTAAAAAATATTTGTGGACTAGTTTTAGTGTAACGAAATGGGCACACCCCTACCTTGTTGGCAGTATCGGATTTATTTTCAGAAGACCTCATAAAACAGACCCATGACCTAGATTACCATTTGAAAAAAATGAAAAAAAGGATAAGGGAGTTGCAGAAAGGGGGCTAAAAATGCTAAAAAGAAACGAAGAATAATTTAAACCAATTTTTTTTCAAGTTCTTTATAGGCAAATATATAATAACATAATTATCAAATAATTAGAATGACTCCCAAAGAAACTACGCCAAATATCCAAATGTTTTTACTAAACGACATTTTGCAACGAAGGGCCAGTGGTCAAAGAACTTAAAATCCTGGCGTGCAATTACCGTTTAGCGTGGTTATAGGCTTTTAACAGCTGTTTTCGTTTTAGCGCCACGCGGGTAACCGCACTGTCAATTATCGTAATGAGATCGTAATTCTTCCCACAAACGTTCGGCTTCGGATACACTTTCGCCCCCATTCCACCCCATTACCAAATTAGAGAGGGTGGAATGGATATTCTGCACCAACTGGTAAACAAGGTTTTGGTCCAGTATGGATTTTTTTAACTTTGGGGCAGTCCACGAAGGCTGATGCCTAAGTACAACGTGGTCCGGGGGGGGGGGTTTTTTCCCGGGACTTAAATTTTTGGAGATTGGGGGAGAAGGAAAAACTTCTGCGGGCAGCAGGTTTCATAGTCTTGACACTCTAGGGATAAAGGAACGAAGAAAGCGGAAAGTTCGGGGCCTTTCTAAATGAACTGTAAAAGGATGCATAAAAGTTGCACTACGTGTTGCTCTGTTGGGAGCTGCCAGAGAAGGAATTATACTGGCCAACTCCTCTGAGCAGAAGCTGTGAAAATACCTATAGAAGAGCGACAGATCCCCTACAGCTCGACGATGGGCAAAGAGGAAGCCTTTCTGTGAGCGTTGAATCATTAATAAGACGAACGGCTCTTTTTGAGTGGAGTCCAGAATGCTAAGTGTTGTAGGGGACGCCATTCCCCAGACATGAGAACAATATTCTAAAAAATGGTCTGATTTGGGATACATACAGAGTGTACAGATTGGAAGAAAAATATTTTCTGGCTCGGGAGAGGAATCCAATCTTTTTGAACTGCCGAAGCTATGGATGAAATGTGTTTGTGCCAGTTGAGGTTATTCTCAAAAGTAACGCCGAATAGATTAAACGACTCTTTGTTCTGCAGAACTTGGCGGCTCATATGTAAGGGATTAGCATTTGTAGACTTTTTGCGATAGCGAACATGACTGTGTTTTCGAGGCATTAAACTGAACAAGATTTTTGGCGCCCCAATCCAAGATAAGTTTGAGGTCTTGTGAAAGAGATATCTGCATTGACCTGCGCTTGTTTTCAAAGTCAGAATTACACGGTGGCTTAAGAAATTGAATACTAGAGTGGAGGGTACTATCGTCAGCAAAACTATGAATGGTATTGATTATGGAAGAGAGAAAATCGTTATTGTGTAGAAGAAACAGCGTGGGTGCCAGCACTGAGCCCTGGGGCACCCCAGCATTAATTTGGTAGAAGCTGGAGGAATGACCATCTACACTAAGTGATATACGCCGATTAGAAAGGAAACTGTGAAGCCAAGAGCAAAGCTTAGGTGGAAGACCATAAGAAGGAAGTTTGTTAAGAAGTCCATCATTCCAGACCTGATCGAAAGCTTTAGATATGTCCAGAGCAATGATCTGGGATTCACCAAGAAACTCAAGGGACTTGTTCCAATTGTGTGAGACAAAGGAAAGAAGATCAGCTGTGGATCTACTGTGACGGAATCCATATTGTCTATCATGAAGATCTTATGTTTTTCCAGATACTTTAAGATTTGGCAATTAATAATTTTTCCATTACTTTGCAAACAACTGAAAAAGAGATATATGTCTATAGTTAGAAGGGAGACTTTTGGATCCTTTTGGGGACAGGTTGCACACGTGCAGCTTTCCAACTTTCGGGAAAATGCCCGTGTCGTAAGAAATTCGAAAGAGGCGAGTTAAGATGGGTGCAAGCTCGGAGCACATTTTTAAGACGATTGCTGGTATGCCATCCAGCCCAGACGATTTTTTAGTATTACGAGAAGAAAGAATACGCTTGATCTGTTTGACTTTAAAAATTATATCGGACATTTTATGAGAAACGACCTGTTGGAAGAGGAAGATTAATAGGAGGATCAAGCGTAGAATTGGCAGCAAATTGTTTGGCAAATAGTTCGGCTTTTCCTTTGGAGGTAGAGACAATTCCATCTTCAGAGATTAGGGGTGGAAAAGAATTTGTGCAAAAGTTCTGACTAATATTTTGGCAAAGGACCAGAAAGCTTTACTGCCATTTGAGCAAGAGAGAACTTTATCTTTTATTCGATTGTTAAAACGGTCTTTTGCTTCTGAGATGGTCTGATTATACTGATTTCTCGCTTCAATGCTAGCCTGTCGATTTTCGGGACTGGGGTTTTGAAGAAACTTTTTGTGGGCTTGAATTTTTAAAAGTCTGGCTTTGTCACAGGATTTAGAAAACCAAGGTTTGTGATTTGAAGTCATGGGGTTCTTTTAGTGTGGGGAATATAGGTATCAATGCCTAGGTTGAATTGTTTCGGTAATTTGTTAATATTTCGGGAAAGGGTCGTAAGTAAAAGCAGGTAGGATTCCAAGGGTAGCTGGCAAAGAAACTTCAGACCATCCCAGTCGGCCGAATGTAGGCCAGACGGTTCGTGGCGGCATGCTTTAAGTTGCCTCAAAATGTGTGGAGTATGATACGGTGACCAAACCATGGTCAGAGCGACCGAGGGGAGAGTTACTGATGCTTGATAGAGTTCGGGGGGGGAAGAAAAAAGATCGGGGGTTTGAATTATGGGTGGGAACCCTAGGAAAGTAGGTAGGTTCCATAATTAGATTGGTGGGAGTTGTGATTGCGAATTTTCCGCTCTGCCTTGTGTATCAGTTGGTCCGAAATGCGAGTGAATATGATTTTTTTATTAGCCATGAGTACCGTTATTTTTCCCATTTCAAACCTATTTTTCGTAGTTCGGTCAATAATGTCCATGTACTGAAACATACGGATATTACATTTTAAACGCCGTTTAGACGAAGGTAGTGCCCAAGGATGTTATATAAATTTTTGTTTAAAATCAACATCATCTCTTATGTCTTTATAAATATGAAAAAAATTTTGCAAAAAAGGGAGATAGAAAATCTCTAAAATATAAGAAAGTATTAAAACTTTTTATTTTTATGTCAGTATCTCTCAACATTGCCATCAGTTCACAAATTATTTATTTATGATTTTTTAATCTTTAACACAGTGCCTACATAAATTTTGGTTAGTCAACAATTTGCTGCCTTTTTTATTTTTAATCCCTTTGCTAATTTTCCTCCTCAGTTGCTTGTGTTCTCCTGGAAAGAATGGCATATCTGTAGTCGATTCACAAAAAATGTTTTTTTTTGTACCACCTTCATAATTTTTTCGGAAGTTTTCCGAATCAGCAAAGTGACCCGTGGACTTTGCCCTGGATGAATCCAAAAGCCTTTCTTGTAAAGACTCTTTTTTTGTAATTTGGGAAGGAAAAAAATTAAACCAAATCAAAATCAAAACACCAAATTTTACAAGACAGATATCACAATTCTGTCACAGAGATCCGCAGTAGATTATTTACCATTTGTTTTTTTATATAACTAAAACAATTTTCGTGAGTTCTTGGCGGAACACAAATTGGTGCCCTTGACATATCTAAGGCTTTTGATTAAGATCGGTACTTTTTTTAACCGCCTTTTTTACGGTTGTTTACCTAAATTATTTTTTTGGCTTCCCAGTTTTCTTTTTAATTGACGTAAAGATTTCTTTTATTGTAAATGACAGCTCTTTCAGTATAATTAGTGCTGGAGTTCCCCAACGCTTAATATCAGCAATGACTTTATTTTTCTTTGCGGTAATGATCTTTGTTTATTCATAGTTGGGCCTATAATAGTACCGTTCACTCAAACAGTTTTTAAGAGGAATTATTTGAAAAAGAAGCATGGGGTAATGCAAATATCCCTTTCAGAGAATCTTCAATTAATACGGAGCTAAAGCACGTAATGCCTTGCCTCAAAGACTCTATCCTTTTTGGCTGCAAAGGGTATGGTAGTACTTAGGCCTTAAGCCTTTGTGTTCTTTTTTAGGTTAAAAAAAATATGTACCATGGATGTGGTTTTTTGATGTTTAAACCACTTTTTTTCAGTTTCTTCATTGCTTAAAATTTTAAAAAATTAAAATCTTTTCCCTTTAAAAAAGGAATTTAGGGAAAAAACTTTTTTTAATTTTTAATTTATCTAAAAAGAAAGACTAACAGAAAAAAAAAAAAAAATAACATACATCATACACATTTCCTTTCTATCTAGAAAGGTAATATCTCATTTTGTTTATTTTAGGCAATAACAGATTATAATAATTTTAATATGACTCAAAACACACCTACTTTATTTTTTGAAGTCCATTTTTCTGTTTTTTAAATTTTTAAAATTTTTAAAAGGGTTCAAATGTTACTAATCAAAATTTTTTAAAAAGATCATTGCAAGGGCATTAATTTTTATTTGCCCATAGTATTTCCCAACAAACTTTTGATTCATTTTAAACTTGAAACAAACCTTTCATTTTTCGATGTTGTCATTAGAATGGTAAACAATATTTTTAAAAAAACCTTAAAAATTTTTTTTAAAAATTAAAATTATTGTGTTTTTTAAAAAAAAGTTTTTTTCTGCTTTGTTAATGACCTTGATACTGGTCAATACTCCAGCCCCCCCTTTCCGACACACGGGGTGTCGAATGTTTCCCCCTGTTTTGCTGGGTTGTTTTAAACCCCCAAAAATTGGATTTTTTTACAAAATTTTTTTTTAAATTTTTTTTAAAAAAGGACAATTAACGGTGATAAACCAAGTACTTTTTTGGGGATTTCCAAAATGGGGAATAACCCCTCCGCCATAGAAAGACAACCTCGTCCATGACACAAAACAAAAAAAAGGGATCTGGTCTCAACCGTCACGGGTTGGCCCCAGAAGAATCACAATTGATGTGGGTGTCTCCTTGATGGTTTTCCAAAATTGATGTGGTTAGTGTCTCTTTGATCCCCGAGGGAAAATTGATACGGCTTCACCAACCCCCTTCCCGGAAAAAGCTATGTAGGGGGTTTTTCGCGTGACTTCATGGGGGGAGATCAATAAGAAACTATAAAAAAAGAAAAAGATGTAGTTGTTATCAAAAAGGGGGAACAAACCGAACACGAGCTGATGTGCTTCATCGTGTTGTCATGCAGCCGCGAGGTATGCTGCAGATACCAGGCTTTATTTGAGTGGGTTTAACCCCCCCCATCTTAATCTCGGCAGGTATGGCTGCCCGCGTTTGCGGAGTGAAATGATTTAACGGTCTAGTACAAGGGCTGCTCGATAAGAACGTAGATATTTCGTGCTGTATAATTAGTATTAAATATTTAATTACCATTTATGTATTTTAAATAAATAAAATAAATATTTAAGGGTATCTATTCATTTAATGTATCTATACTAAATATATAAATTGAATCTAAATATGTATTGTATTTCTGTGATGGCGATGCCCCAGAGCTCTCTCTTACGAGCCGCCACTGCTAAAATATTTAAAGAAATATAATCAATATAGACAGGCTACCTTTTCTCTGCCCGTGATGATGATGACACACAAAAAACTATCTGGTAAATGTTTTTATGCATAACACTAATATGTAGGCACACGCAATACCTTTCAGGGATCTTTATCGCCTTTCGCCCCTTTTCTATTAAATCATAAAAGTAAGGGTGAAAAGCCAGATATTTAAAAGATGACCCGTCATGGGGTACTTAGGAGTACAAACATGGCAAAATTTACCTGGTGACTCCTAGGGATAGGCTGATCTGCACCAATGAACAAAAGGAGTTTTTGAATACTTCTGTTTGTTGTATAAATGTTTTAATATAAAAATGCATTTCATATCTTCTAAATTTATATCCAGAGTATTTAGGAAATTCTTATACAAAACTTTATGACAAATTTAATCAAAATTCTAAAAATGCTTTTTTTTTAACTATTTAAAAACGTGATAAAATATTTGAAAGTTTTTATGGATATATACAATATAAAAATTTGTTTTTTTGGGTATTGTGATGATTAAAAAAATGGAAGTTTTTTAAAAAAGAAGTAATCAATAAAATTTACCCCTTATATTCGATTATCGAATTTTTTCTACTTAAAGTTTTTTTTTTGGTAGGTAAATTTATTTTTTTTTATTATAAATAACTAACGTGTATAGAAATCAAAAGTACACACATTTGACTTATAACGTATTTTTTTTTTAAAATTTTCTTCAGTTCAAACCAAATTTATATAGTTTAAAAGACGATTTAATATGATTTGACATGGGTATACTTTTTTTTTTTTCATATTAAGCTAAAAATAAGATAATAACAATAGCAACATTCATACGTCTTGCATACGATTAGGCATCAACCTAATTAACTTTGACATTATTTCTTTGGAAGCTAAACCACTTTTTTTTAACCCAATATTTAGCTCAGGATTGACGTTGGGGCAGAATTCTAGCTCAGATAGTTTTCAGCCATCCGTTTTAACGGGGGTTTGGCGGACTTTTTCCATTCTATAACACGAAAACCGACTTCTATAATGCGATCTTGGACAATTCTACCAGTCTGCGGCCTTATCATTGCAAAAGGTAAAACCGCATTAAGACGACGATGTCTTAATGACACAATAAAGTAGTCATCAAGCTCCATAAATTTTATACATCACTTTCTGTCTGTTAATGGTAGCCAATAAAAGGATCTAGCCCCTAAGCAAAACTAACCAGAACCTTCGAAACTCGGCATGTATCAATTTAGTGCTGAGCAAAACCACGGCAAGTCCATTTTTTATTTAAACAATTACTTTTGGGGCTTTTTTTCCGGGGGAGAGAAACCAAAATATTTTGACACTGATCAAAATGTAAAAATTAAATTATGGGTAAATTATTGCAGATAATAATTTTTTAAAATTTTAAAAAATTTTTTTTTAAAAAAAAACCCAAATTTAAAATTTTTTTTTTTTTAAAAAATTTTTAAAAAAAAAAAAAAAAGGGAAAAAATTTTTTTTTAAAAAATTTTTTTTAAAAAAAAAAAAAAATTTTTTTTAATTTTTTTTTTTTTTTCAAACCAACCGAAATAAAAAAAAAAATTTTAAAAAAAATTTTTTTTTAAAAATTTTTTTTTTTCCCTTTTTTTTTTTTTTCCCTTTTTTTTTTTTTTTAATATTAAAAAAAAAAAAAAATTTTTAAAAATTAAAAAAAAATTTTTTAAAAAAATTTTTTTTTTTTTCCAAAAAAAAAACCCTAAAATAAAAACTTTTTTGGGGGATTAATTTTTAAAAAAACCCTTTCAAAAAAGGTTTAAAATTTAAATTTTTGGGTTTTTTTAAAAACCAAAAAAAATTTTTTGGGGGGGAAAAAAATTTTAAAAATTTTTTTTTTTTAAAAAAACCCCCAAAAAATTTGGGTTTTTTCCCCTTTTTTTAAATTTTTTCCCCCCCAAAATTAAAAAAAAAAATTTTTTTTTAAAAAAAAAAATTTTTTTTTTTTTTTTTTTTTTAAAAATAAAATAAAAAAAAAGGGGGGGGGGAAAAAAAAAAAATTGAAAAAAAAGGGGGGGAAAAAATTTAAAAAAAATTAAAAAAAAGGGGGGGGGGGAAAAAATTTTTTTTTTTTTAAAAAAAAGTTTTTTCCCAAAAATTTTAAAATAACCCCCCCAAAAAATTTAAAAAATGAAAAAGGAAAAAAAAGGGGAAAAAACCCTTTTTTTTTTTTTTTTAAAAAAAAATTTTTTTAAAAATTTTTTGGGGGAAAAACCCCCAAAAAAATTTTTTTTTAAAAAAAAAAATTTAAATTTTTTTTTTAAAAAAAAGGGGGGGGGAAAAAAGAAAAAAAAAAATTTTTTTAAATTTTAAAAAAAAATTTGGGAAAAACCCAAAATTTTAAATTTAAAATTTTTAAAAAAAGGTTTTAAAAAAAATTTTTTTTTTTTTTTTTCCAAAAAAAAAATTTTTGAAAATTTATACCGGGGCCCTTTTTTTTTTTTAAAAAAATTTTTTAAAAAAAAAAAAAAAAATTTTTTTTTTTTTAAAAAAAAATTTTTTTTTAAAAAATTTGGGGGAAAAAAAAAAAAAAAAAAAATTTTTTTTAAAAAATTTTTTTTTTTAAAAAACTTTTTTTTGAAATTAAAAAAAAAAAAAAATTTTTTTTTAAAAAAAACCCCTTTTTTTTAAAAAACCCTTTTTTGGTTTTTTTTTTTAAAAAAAATTTTTAAAAATTTTTTTTGGGTAACAAAAAAAAATTTTTTTTAAAAAAATTTTTTAAAAAAAAACCCCCCCCGGGGGATTAAAATTTAAAATTTTTAAAGGGTTTTTTAAAATTTTTTTAAAATTTTTTTTTTTTCCCAAAAAAAGGGGGGTTTTTTTTAAAAAAAAATTTTTTTTTAAATTTTTTCAAAAATTTTTTTTTTAAAAAAATTTTTTTTTTTTTTTTTAAAAAAAAATTTTAAAAAAAAATTTTTAAAAAATTTGTAAAAAAAATTTTTTTTATTTTTTTTTTTTTTAAAAAAAATTTTTAAAAGGTTTTAAAAGGGAAAAATTTTTTTTTTTTTTTTTTCCCCTTTTTTTTTTTAAAAGGGGGGTTTTTTTAAAAAAAAATTTTTTTTAATAAAAAAATTAAAAAAAATTTTTAAATTTTTTTTAAAATTTTTTTTTTTAAAAAAAAAAAAAAAAAAAAAAAAAAAAAAAAAAAAAAAAAAAAAAAAAAAAAAAAATTTTTTTTTTTTTTTTTTTTTTTTTTTTTTTTTTTTTTTTTTTTTTTTTTTTTTTTTAAAAAAACCCAAAACCGGGGAACCCTTTAAAAGGGAAAAGAGATAGAAAAAGGGGAAAAAAGGTTCAAAAGGAAAAAAAAAAGCCAGCAACCAAAGGCTATTTTTGGGGGAAAAAAAAGGAAGGCCCCAAAAAAAGGATTTAAAAGGGGAAAGGATAAACCTGACAGGCATACTGACAGGTCATTGTAGAAACAGACACTATCTCAACCAGATAGGAAAAAAACGAGACAAGTAAAGTGATGGTGTTGGGGAGGGAAAAAGGGGACGCCATACTTAATTTGAATTTTCCCAGCACTAGGGCACATTAGGGGGGGAAAATCTGGGTAAACATGGTTGGGCCTAAAAAGACATGGGGTTCCCCACCCACTAAAAGGACTTGCATCCGGGGAAAATTTGGGGGTCTAAGGGGCAGGTTTTGGGGGACGGAACCTGTGAAAAATTTTTGGGGTTTTGGGGTAGAGCATAATGGGCTTAGCCCAGGGGCCCCAGCGAAAAACTTATATATAAATAATATATAAATATATATATATATATATATATATATATATATATATATATATATATATATATATATATAATATATATATATATATATATATATATATATATATATATATATATATATATATATATATATATATATATATATATATATATATATATATATATATATATATATATATATATATATATATATATATAAAAATATATATATATATATATATATATATATATATATATATATATATATATATATATATATATATATATATATATATATATATATATATTTTAATATTTAAAGTTTTCCCAAAAAAAAAGCCGAAATTAATTTGGAAAATATTTTTGGATTTTTTAAACTTGGGTTTTCAAATTTTAAACCCCTTTTTTTGAGAAAAAAAAAATAAGGGGGAAACAAACTTTTTAAATTTTTAAAATAAAAATTTAATTTAATTAAATTTTTAAAATTTTTTTAAATATATTTTTAAAGCTGGGCTTTTGGTTTTAAAAAAAAACCCTTTGTTAAAACAACCCTGAGAAAAAACTTTTAAATTTTTTAAAATTTGAGGGTTTAAAAAAATTTTAAAAACTATTGGAAACCCAAATATTTTCATTTTTTTAAAAAAATAACCTTTTTAAAAAAATTGGGGTTTTTTAATAAAAACCATTTGTAAAGGGATTTGGTAACAAACCAATTTTTAAAAAATTTTTAATTTAAAAGGAAAAACAACATTAAATATTTTTTTTATGTTAAGGACAGTTTAAAAAATAAATAATTTTATTGGGAACATATTTGGGTTTTGTCTTTGGAATATTTTTTTTTATTTATTTTTTTTTTTATTTTTTTTAAATTTAAAATATAATTTATATAAAATTTTCAAAAATTTAATTTTTTCAAAGGGGTTTTTGGATTTTTTTGGAAAAACCCCCTTTAAAAAATTTGGGATAAAAAAAAAGAGGGGTCACACACAAACATTTTTATTTAAAAATCCAAAAATTTGGGCCTTGACTTCAACATTTTTAAATATTTTTTTAATTTTTTTTTAGACGGTTTTTTTTTTTAAAAAAGCCTAAAACATTCATAAAAAAAACGAAATAAAACCTTGGGCTACCCTACAATCTACTGAACCAACATAGTTCTCTATTATTTTGCATATAACCTTTTAACTTACTGGCGTTTATCTCTAGGATACAATCATTTGTAATGTCACTTTGCTACACAACAATTAAACAATTAATTTAATGTTGGGTAATAAATCAACATAAATATCTTTTCAATATATCGAGATAAAACAGTTATTTTTAAAAAAAAAAATTAGTTTGGGAAATATCCCCTTGCGTGGGGATATGGTTTTTTTTTTATTTTGCTTTGTTGTTGATTTTTTTTTAATTTGAGACGAAGTATATGTTATGGATAAAAGTACAGAAAATTATTACAAAGGAAGTTTTTAGAGATAAAAAAATATAGGCCAAAAAACAGCACTAGGTTTTACGCAATTAAAAATAGGGGAAACGTGGAAAATACCCTTTTTTTAAATAGGCTCTTAGGCATAAAAAATTTAAATTAAAAATATGGAAAACCCTTCCTTTTTTCCGAAAAAAGTGTTTTTAAAAAAGAAGAAAGCATGGGGTTCCGAAACGGTAAGTTAGGTTGGGGTTTAAATTTGGCAGAGTTGCGTATTGAAAAGCTCAATAATATACTGTTAAAAAATTAAATCCTTTTTTTTTCTTGGTTATTTTAAGTTAGTTTTTTAAAAATAATTTAGGAATTTTTTGCGTTTATGAAAATTGGTTAAAAAAAAATTTACAATTTTCCGTTTTCTTGATCATAACCCCTTTTTTTTTAATAGGCCCTGTTTTTTTTTATTTTTTAAACCCTATTATCCTTATAACAAAAATGTATTACATTTAAATTTTTACCAAATATGAAACGCCCCAAAAGAAATCATGGGGTTTCTGGTCTACCTCATTGCCCCTTATGACAAATATGTTTATTTAAAAAAAAAATTTTAAGTGATACATCATTGAAATTTGGGTTTAAAACATTTTTTAAAAAATAAAAAACAATCCATGGCCTATTTAAAAAAAAAAAAATTGATGATGGTTTAGCGAAAACAAAATTTTCATTTTTATAGATGAAGTCAAAAAGTTCCAGTAAGAATGTTTTTTTTAGATTTTTTTAATATCTAAAGAAAACTTGAAAAAAATAAAAACAAAATCAAAAATTTAGTTTTTCGCCATATTTCGAAATAAAAATATAATTTTAAATTTTTAAAAGGTATATTATTGGCCCCCCAATCCCAACTTTGCCAAAAAACTACCCATCTATATCTTACCTTTTGGGGGGTCCCGCATCTTTACCCTTAAAACTGTATATTTTCTAGAAAAAATTTTAATTTCGGGGGAAAACGATTTAAACCCCTTATATCGACGTCAGACCAAAAAGACTTTGATTTTTCGTCCGATGTCTCGGTCATTTTTGGTTTGTAGTTTTTGCTTTTTGTCATGATTGGATAATAAATAAAGAAATATGAAAGTAGACTTTAGTGTAGCAAACATACTGGTTTAATGCAATCGTAGTGGTCCCATAATACTAAAAGTTAGGGGGTACGGTAAGCTTATTGACTGCTAACGATGGAAAATTACATATTAAAATATCTCTAGTTTTGCAAAACAAATTCTGTATTAAGCAGTTTTAAATCTTTAATACAAAATAATTTTTGTTGTTTTAATTGCGTAAAAACGTAAAATATATAAATTCTCTTGAATGATATTTACCAAAAGGGGTTTACAGGAGACTGGACTATATTTGATCAAAATTCACATATGTTAATTTCCATGTGAAAAAATTGTTAATATTTGTTTTTTTTTAATACCCAAAAAGAACTGTGAAAAAGGAAAAAAAAAAAAAAAAACAAAAAAACCCCAATTTCAAAAAAAAAATTTTTTGTTTTTTTTCTTTGCTTGTGCCGGCATGGTGAAATTCAGCTTTTGTATCATGAATGGTGCATTTTGACGTCTCGTCGTCGTTTATGTAACGGATTTAAAGAACCAGCTAATTTTAAAAATATTACAATAAAATATTTTAAAAAACTGCTAATAAAATGGAACCTCCTAGATATCTTTGTATTTAGTAAAGATTTTCGCTGCCATATACAAAAATTTAAATGGTCAACGTTTGAGAATAAATGACCTGATTTTAAAGAGTGCTTTTTTTAAAAATTTTAAAAAATAAGAATTTTGTTTGTTTTTGTACTTTTATAAATTTTTTCTATAAAATCCAGATTTATTAAGTTATGGTTTTTTTGCTGACCTAAAAACATTTTTAATGGTTCTTGATAACGTTTTTTTCATTTTTATCGAAAGATCCAAAATGTGTAACAACCTGGTATACTGTGTATCATTTGGTTTAATGTATTCAAAGTAGTTATAGTTTTTTTTTTTTTTTATTAAATAAACAATTAATGATGTCTCTATTAAATCTTTATTTTTATTTGAAAAAATTTTTAAAAAATAACGAATTTACGGGAAATTTTTTAAAGTCGGAATAATTAAACCCAGGCCTTTGGCTTAAAAAGCAGCTAATTAGTGACGTAAGGCAATTTTGGGTAGTGTCTGATGGGGGACCGTAGGGGAATAACGCTTCGTAGGTGGCTTAATTTTACATTAGATTTAACCCCCCCTCAATGACAAAATTCAATTCAAAATCCTACTGTACCTAGAACGTAGGCTTTATATAAGTTTTTATGGACCTTCGAAAAAAAGGGGGAGGGGAAATTTTACTATAGTAAAATATAATATTATTTAAAATTAAGGATTTGAATAAAGGAAATTTAAAATACAGGGTGTAAAAAAAATGATGCTTACGATTTTAAAAGCGATAGTGGAGCCAAAAAAAGTCAAGCCCAAAAAACATGGATCAAAAGTTAAAAAAGCAAAACCCCCGCCCGCCTTTTCACATCGAGTCGAAGACAACGTTTTTTTGGGGGTTTTCATATTAACACTTTTTTAAAGAGATTTTATTTTTAAAAGTGACGGTACTTTATTTGGGGTTTTTTTTGTAATTAAAAAATATTGTATACCCCAAAA
>JAHBCN010011378.1:0-45847 GCA_019359885.1 Listronotus oregonensis | reverse complement strand
TTTTAAATTTCAATTTTCTAAAAAATACGAAGATGAATAAATTTTTCTCTTTTTGGGTTTTTTCTTCATGGTTTTAAAATCCTTTGTCGCCAGGGGAAAAAACAAAAAATTAAACTTTTTTAATTTTGGGGAAAACATTTAGGACCTTTTGTCATTAGGGAACTTAAATGGGAAAAAATATTTGCAAATGCTGAAGAAAATTATACCAGCTTGTTAATTTAGGAGACGAGGAAAGGCAATGTTCTAAAAGTTGTTTTCAACCCTTTTTTTGGGGGTTTTGAAAAATGCCTAAGAAAATTTTCCCCGTTTTTTGTCTGATTTTGTATTTTTTCAGTGAAATGTCACGTTATGATTTTTTTGGGGAAAATTTTTCCTTTTTAAAGGGGTTATAATGGAAACTTGTTGGCCCTTTTCTTCGTTAAAATTTTATGAGGGGGGGTAGTGCTCTTTAAAGTTTGTGGAAAAAGGTAAAATTTTATTTCACACAGTTTATCAAATAGCTAGTATTTTTTGATCTAACTTTGAAAACGTTTTGTTTCGTTTTTGGGGGTTTTGATAATTGCTAGTTAATTTAGGGGGTTTTTCTTTTTGGGATTTTTTTTTTAAAGGGGAGAACTTTTTAGAATTTTATTAATTTGGGGTTAAATTATGTAAGGGATGAAATTTTCTGTGTTTCGTAAAGTATCATAGAAACCATACAAAAGCAGACGAGTTTTTTTTTTGGGGTTCTTTTTTCTGTTTTTTCTTTTTTTTTGCTTTTACCTCTTTCATTTCTTCACTTGATTTTGTGTTCCGGCCCATGCTGATTTGCCTAGTTCCAGTTCGAGTTAATGGTTTTTCCCTTTTATGTTGGGGATTCAAGGCAAACCCAAGTTGCCGACATTAGTTGCTGATGACGGACAGCTAGACTACCGTTTCTAAGGCCCCCAAACTTCTTCCATAATAACGGGAAAATCACAGCTAATCTTAATTTTAAAAAAAAATTTTTGTATATTAATGATACTACATTGACTTAAGAGAATGTCGTGTGATAGTTAGCCTTAGATTTGAACTAAATTTTTATAAAAAACACCTACTAATCATAGAATAGCTTGATGTTCTTAATACCTTATCTGTCTGACTTAACAGTATTAACACATTATTTTCCTTCCCTCACTAAAATCTAAGACGGGAAATTTTGGGAATAAGTATAAACATGTCTTTTTTAAAGCTTTAAAGGTTATGGAAGAACATTTAGTATTGGGGTATCCTTAGGGGTATGGTCATTATTTATAGGACTGTTGTAGTAGGGATCAGATTGGTAGGAACTTTGGTCTTATGAGTTTAATCAATACATATACGAGTGTTGTATATCAATTGTAGGAGGTATAAGATTTATTGCTAATCTTTTGGGAATAATCTTATACGGTTTTTTTAAAATTTAAAATAATTGTTAATTAATTTTTTTTTTTTTTTAATTGACCAAAAATTTTTTTAAGTTAGGCCTAGATATTTTTTGAACTTCCATAAGTAACCTTTTATTTTTTATTTTTTTTTGAAGTTTAAAAATTTTTCAACTTTGGTTACGTAATTGGGAACAATAGAATTTTTTAATAATTATATCTTATAATTTTATACTTATTTTATTTTGGTTTAAAAGGTTTTGGTTTGAACTGTAAATTTATTTTAAATTTGTTAAAGCATTACAGTAATTTTCCTTTTTAATTTTTTTTTAAAGGGGTCCCCGGGGGGAGGCTTGTTCAAATTTTAATTTTTTTTTGTTAAACCATATTTTAATTTTATTTTAAAATCCCCCCTTTTTTTTTTGAGCCCTTTTTTTGCCAAAAATTTTTTTTTTTTTGGGTTTTTTGATAATTATTTAAAAAATTTTTTTTAATTAAAAAAATAATGTTATAAAACAACGAAATTAAGCACAGATTAACGTTTCCCACACTAAAAATACAATTTTAAAAAACTTAAGATTAGGGAAGGGGTTAGAGCCAATTCTCAGACATCTGACCAAAGGGGGAAAAATGAAAACCTAAATTAGCCCCCAACAAGCTGGTGACAGATCTATCATTTTGAGAACGTTCCAAATTTTATGATAATTAAAAAGGTAATAATTTGGTGACTGATCAAAACACATCCATAAATGATAAGGTACGTTTTAAGAGTTAAAAGATATCTCTTTTAATAAAGAAGACCCGTTTATAATCCGAATTTTCGAACAATATCATCATTATTATCCTTTTTTAATGCCAGCTTTAAAATAAACCACAAAAATGAAATATAAACGTGACAATTTCTTTTATTCTTTTATGGTTAAACGTCAAGTTAAAGAAGCCATTTTGTAAAAAAAAATATAAAAACAGATTTACGTACTAGTCGGGACTAAAAATGGTACCGCCATCATCAATAACTGGAAGCTGCCATTATATAAAAAGCTTTCTAGATACAAAGTCGAGAAAATTATTTAATAGTTTAGTGCGTAATTGCGACCATAAGTCGTGCAAGATAACATTTCTTATTAAATAACTTTTAATTAGCGCGGCATAGACTATTATTGATTTAGGTGAAAAAACGAATGGAATGAAATAACTCATTTTAAGCATTCTACAAGGTTTGAAACAAACTGCATTGGTATTTACAAAACCTAAATGCTTTGAAAACATCTATTAAAATGGATTAGGTCTTTAAATTTTCTTTTTTTATCTTGGGACAGTACACGAAGGCTGATACCTAAGTACTGTACGTACTGTGCATGTCTTAAGTGTGGTGAGAGGGAGTTTATTCACACAAGACTTAAATATTCGGAGATTGGAAGGGGAAGAAAAAACTTTTGCGGGCAGCAGATTCCATAGTCTTGACACTCTAGGGATGAAGGAACGACAAAATCGGGAAGTTCGGAGCCTTTCCAACTGAACTGTAAAGGATGCAAAAAAGTTGCACTACGTGTTTCTCTGTTGGGAGCTTTCAGAGAAGGAATTATACTGGCCAACTCTTCGGAGCAGAAGCCGTAAAAATACCTATAAAAGAGCGGCAGATCCCATACAGCTCGACGGTGGGCAAGAAGAGGAAGCCTTTCTGTGAGCGTGGGATCATTAATTAGCCGAACGGCTCTTCTTTGAATGGAGTCCAGATTGCTAAGTGTTGTAGGGGAGGCCATTCCCCAGACATGAAAACAATATTCTAAAGAGGGTCTGATTTGGGATACATACAAAGTATACAGATTCGAAGAAGAGAAATACTTTCCGGCTCAAAAGAGGAATCCAAGCTTTTTTAAAGCTGCCGAGGCTATGGATGTTATATGTTTGTGCCAGTTGAGGTTATTCTCAAAAGTAACGCCGGCAAGATTGAACAATTCTTTGTTCTGCAGAACTTGGCTGCTCATATGTAAAGGATAAGCATTGGCAGACTTTTTTCGCGACAACGAACATGACTGTGTTTTCGACGCATTAAACTGAACAAGATTTTTGGCACCCCAATCTAAAATCAGTTTGAGGTCTTGTGAAAAAGATATCTGCATTGACCTGCGCTTGTTTTTCCAGTCAGAATTACATGGTGGCTTAAGAAATTAAATACTAGAGTGGAGGGTACCATCGTCAGCAAAACTATGAATGGTATTGATTGCAGAAGAGAGAAGATCGCTAATGTGTGGGTGCCAGCACTGAGCCCTGGGGCACTCCAGCACTGAGCCTTGGGGCACTCCAACATTAATTTGGTAGAAGCTGAAAGAATGACCATCTTTAGTAACTGATATACGTCGATTAGAAAGAAAACTAGAGAGCCAAGAGCAAAGCTTAGGTGGAAGACCGTAAGAAGAAAGTTTGTTAGGAAGCCCATCATGCCAGACTTGATCGAAAGCTTTGGATATGTCAAGAGCAACGATCTGGGATTCACCAAGAAACTCAAGAGACTTGTTCCAGTTGGGTGAGACAATGGAAAGAAGATCAGCTATGGATCTTCTGTGACGGAATCCATACTGTCTATCATTTAAGATCTTGTGTTTTACCAGATACTTTAAGATTTGGGAATTAATAAATGTTTCCATTACTTTGCAAACACAGAAAGAATAGATATAAATAGGTCTATAGTTAGAAGGGAGAGTTTTGCATCCTTTTTTGGGGACAGGTTGCACATGTGCAGCTTTCCAACTCACCGGGAAAATGCCCGCGTAAGAGATTTGAAAGAGGCGAGTTAGGATGGGACGATTGTTGGTATGCCATCCAGCCCAGACGATTTTACGAGAAGAAAGAATACTCTTGATCTGTTAGACTTTAAAAATTATATCGGACATTTTATGAGAAAAGGGGCAACTGTTGGGAGAGGAAGATAAAAAGGAGGATCAAGCGTAGAATTGGCAGCAAATTGTTTGGCAAATGATGTTCAGCTAGGTTTATTCAATGTAAGTTACATATTATGAAGATAAGAAAAAATTTATAAGTATGTTTTTATAAAATTAATAGTTTTTAAAAAAGTTTAATGATTCCGCATATATTTTAACAAATATCAGTTATTTCGGTTACGAATCGAATAATACTTTACGGGTTTTCTTTAACTTCAAAACTTTAAATATACATTTTTTGAATGACCATTATAAAGAAATAGAAATAATTAAAGATGACTACTTACTTGTTAACGTCATGTTAAAACTTATGTCCTTACCTAAAAATAAAAAATAAAGAATTAATAGCTGACTTAGTCAAAAAAACAACTAATTTTAAATTTTTTGTCCTACTCTCACGGAAATAATCGAGCAACAAGTGTACATAGTATTTAAAGAGAGGAAGTTTGATAATTTGGACTATTTTTTTAATATTTATTATATTACAGAAACCTTATTTATTAGTATTCCAAATGACTTTTCCTAAGGCCTTTAACCATGTTAAGCAATTACCATTATTATACTTTGGTTTCAATCCGTTCGTTATTAGAAAAACGTTCACCACGTTTCGCTAACATATCAGTGGGCTTTTCTAAGTCATGTTTTCTTTATGGCTGCTCAACTTGCTCCTCTGTCTTCCCTTTCATAGTGTGGGCGTGTACAAATTATATCTTGGTTCCGCCTGGTTGGTTTTCAAGCTTGACTGGAGTTGCCATGGTTCTGGGATTGCCGCAACCCCTGACTGGATTTGTCATTGTTTCTTGGCTGTTTTCCTAGACCCGTTCCGTCTGGCTGGTTTCCACGCTTGACTTGGTTTGTCATTGTTCTTGGGTTATTGTTCTGGTCCCTTGGTATAATTTTGTTTCTTTTTTAATTTGAGTTTTCCATGTGTTTAAGATGTTCTGGGCGTGTGTGTTCTGTCTCTTGCTGATGTTTTAATAGAGCTAATGTAATCTGCTCTTTTTTGCCGCTGTTTTTTTGTTATTTGTTTGCCCGACTAATTTGCGTTTTTAAGAGTCTCTCAACTACTAAGGCTATTTACTTAATATTAACGAAAGTGACGGAATCCACAAATTAAATAAAGTAATACAGTGAAAATTCGCCTAGATTTGTCAAAGGCCTTTAACAGCCTGGATCATATCATCCTTATCGAGAAGCTGGAATTTTATGATATTGGAGGGGTCGCTAGAAAGCTAATACCTTTTTCTGGTCCCTTGGTATAATTTTGTTTTTTTTTTTTTTAATTTAAGGTTTCCATGTGTTTAAGATGTTCTGTGCGTGTGTGTTCTGTCTCTTGCTGATGTTGGAAAAGAGCTAATGTAGTCTGCTTGTTCTTGCCGCTGTTTTCGTGTTATTGAACTCTGGTTGAGATTTTCTTATTTGTTTGCCCAACCAATTTGCATTTTTAAGAGTCTCTCAACTACTTAGGCTATTTACTTAACATTAACGAAAGTGACAGAATCCACAATTTAAATAAAATAATACAGTGAAAATTCGCCTAGATTTGTCAAAGGTCTTTAACAGCCTGGATCATAACATCCTTATTGAGAAGCTGGAATTTTATGATATTGGAGGGGTCGCTAGAAAGCTAATACCTTTTCTGGTCCCTTGGTATAATTTGTTTTTTTTTTATTTGATGTTTCCATGTGTTTAAGATGTTCTGTGCGTGTGTGTTCTGTCTCTTGCTGATGTTGAAATAGTGTATGTATTATGTAGTCTGTTTGTTCTTGCCGCTGTTTTCGTGTTAGGATGTTATGAACTCTGATTGAGATTTTCTTATTTGTTTGCCCAACCAATTTGCATTTTTAAGAGTCTCTCAACTACTTAGGCTATTTACTTAACATTAACGAAAGTGACAGAATCCACAAATTAAGTAAAATAATACAGTGACATTTCGCCTAGATTTGTCAAAGGCCTTTAACAGCGTCGGTCATGACATCCTTATCGAGAAGCTGGAATTTTATGATATAAGTGGGGTTGCTAGAAGGCTAATACTTTTCTATCTGAGAGGTAAAAAGAAATGAGTTACACAGAGAAACAATAGGAGTATCATTCGAAAATTGGATTTCATGTTAAATAAAAAAAGAACCCACAGGATTCGATATTAGGACCCCTTCTTTATATCCTCTATCCTAATGAAATTCCCTTGGTTGTAAGAGACCATATGGTATTGTACGCTGACGACACCTCCCATATAATAAGTAAAAAGACAAAGATTGTTACCAAAAGAGGCTTGGGAAAGACCCTTGATTATCTGCAAGGGTGATTCTCCTCCTATAATTTACAAATAAATATATAAAAAACTGAAATAAAGTTTCAAGCAGATTAAAAGAAACTACTACATACAAAAGTAATAATGAAAATCTCTAAACATCAATGTCATTCTTGGGAATAACAACTAATCGTTGAAATATTTTAAAAATGGAAATTAGGGATATTCGTAGACAGGTATTCAAACAAAAAAACTTTTTAATATAATCTATATGTTTGAGACAATAAAATTTACAAAAGAGCTATATTTAAAAACTTAGCTGATTGATTTTCCAAAACTTTTCTTGCTAATACCAAATACACATTTAAGCAGAATTATGTACATTCGTAAAATCCGACCACCGGCATAAACATAATGGTGAAAAAACGAGGCCTAGTTTAATTATTTGAATCAATAAAATTGTTAAAAACCCACAAAAGACTGCAAAACGTCTTCCTCAATATAAATAAAACTGATCATAATTAAAAAATAGTATATTTTTTAAATACCTTTACCCTAAAAACCTTAAAAGGACATGCAAGCTAGCAGCGAGAGAAGTTAAAAGTGGAAAAGGCTCAGCCCCTTAGGTAAAGGAAAAGTTGCTATTTTTTTTTTGTAGAAGGTGGTAAAGCATTAGATCTATTTAACACTTTTAGTTAACCAGTAAAATAAGTTAAAAATTATAATAAAGCAATCTAAATTTCCAAAAATTACTATAGTCTACGAAGTACCGAAACATGAATCTAAAATAATTAATTTTTCCGCCCGCTTTGCCCTGTATCCAGAAAGTTATGATAATTTATAATTCTATCAATTTTATGCTATAAGCAAAAAGTTGTTACTTTGTAAGTCAATGAGAAACGTGAATTTGGTACAGAATTATATTAGAAATAAGAGAACTATCTCATTTGCTGTTGCAGAAACACTTCTTGTAACTTGGAAGCTATTTTTCAATAGCCCAAAGTTAGTTAACTTTCCCTTAAATTCTTGATAAAATATTAAAAATCTAAAATTAACCAATAAATTCCTACATAAAAGTGACAACATTGTCTTCTTAATTATAAATTTAAAGTAGCACGAAATAAATTTCTCTCTTGCAATCTAAAAATAGCTAAATAAACAAAACTAACGAAACAATATGGCTCCTAGAACACATGAAAGTATAGGGCGTGCAATCACAGCCTTGTGCGCGAGAATTCGTGCTGGTCGAACGTGGAGCATATGTTATCGCCGGAAGAGAGGTGCTCGGTGCGTCAAGTCAAAACCGGGAAAAATTCAGTACAGTTTTCAATTTGGTCCATAAATCAACGTCGGAAGGTAGTTCTCGTATTCCGGTCAAATACCGGAATATTCTATTTCTCAGTGCGATAGGTTAACTCGCTAAGAAAGCTTGTTTCCCGTCGAAAAGTTCTCGTATTCTGGACAAATTACCGGGATATTTTTTTCTTAGTACGACAGGTTAACTCGTTACGAAATTTTGTTTACAATCGTATTCCGGGTCGTTGCGAAAGTTTGTTTCCCGTCGGAAAGTTCTCGTATTTCGCACGAATTACTTTTCTCAGTACGGCTTTGAGTTTTCCAGGTAAACCAACGTCAGAAAATTTGTTCTCGTATTTTGGGCGATACGAAAATATTCTAATTTTAAATAATTTATAATGGAATGTCAGATTTCATTCTGGCCTAGTGCTGGTCTCTTTGTAGTGACAAAAGAAATTTGTCTATCACTTCTTCTTTCTGTAAGGTAACTCGATAAAAAAATCAGATTCTCATGACAGTATATTACTGTGTTTTTTTCTGTAAACAAATAAAGTTAAAAGTTGTTTAGTTATAGTATTAGTAACTGACATGTATGTATGTAAGCTTCTAGAGTAAGATAAGGTGAAATGGAAAACAACTGAACTGGCCTTTAAGTAAGAGTTGTTATAAAAGGCGCAAAGTGAATAAAAGGAAGAAAAAGTGGTTATGAATGGTAGTGTTCTGGAATTTAGCAGATAGTAAAGGTAATATTTAACCTTATTGCTGAGATAGTGGGTCGAAAACTTATACCGGGTGTCCTCAAAACGGTGAATGACTTTTAAACTTGATTGTAACTCTTCTGACTTTATAGTGATAAAAACATTGTCAATAGTGACTTAACGTAAAGAAATTCTTGCTTTATAGACCCCGTAAAGCATCTCGATTTCTAATGACAGTCTAATAAAATTCTTGTCGATTTAAAATACATTTTTGCCAATTGCACTGAGTAAAATTGTAAGTAAAAGTTTTTCACATTTTTGTAAAGCAAATTTTAATAAATTTGTAAACGGATATTTTCTTTAGATACTAACTCATGTAAAAAATCTGTCAACATTTCTTTAATTCTAAATAACCTTTGTATGTTTAATTTATACACAGTGTCTTATTTAATAATCGTCAATACACAGAGCATTCAACCTTTATTCGCACCTACTGGGTTTCAGTTCTTTAGCCGTCATTAGAGTAAGTCGGCAACTACTTGTGGTGCCGAGGCGTAGCGAATTAAGTTTCTTATTCAATTGCCTTTTCAGAAAGTAAAAATAGCTATTTTGGACTTTAATGTAAAATGTACATATATTTATAACCAATGTGTTACGAGAAATGTTTTGGAAAGAAAATTTACCAGAGGGTATAATAACGTTTTATTTAATAGATAGAAGTAGTAATAGATCTGCTGAAAAAGTAAACATGAACACTATATAATCACCTAATAAAATGCAATATTTTCCCAGTGAATTAATTCCTAAAAGAATATAAATATTTTTCGAGATCTTTCTAGAAAAATTATCTTTCGAACAGGTTATAAGAATTTTAAAGATATTCTTATAAGGAGTTAAGAACCTGGGCTGATTATCTTGAACATCCAAAGAAATATAGGTCGTTACCTCTATGTACTTTGGATGTGTTATCATCTGAACTCTTAATTAATAGATTACTACAAACAGCATTTTAACCTGTAATAAATTGCAATTTTAGTCTACAACAAAGTATTAAAACATTCCTATGACAATTACATAAAATTAAAAAAACTCTAATTAGTTCTTCGTTTGTAACTGCATCCTTTTAAGTTTTGCTTTAATTAAATGTAGTTTTATTAAGGATTTTTTTAATTAAAAACAAATATAATAAAATGTTCCTAGAGATTTAATAAACATCAATGTTTTTTTTTACATAATTTAATGCAATTGATAAGTTCTACGGTGTCAGGAAAGGTCTAACGAGCCTTTGCTTCTGTTTCAGTTCTCAAATTAAAAATTATATTGGTTAATTCACCAATATCTAATCACAAAATTAATTTATTTGTAAAATAAAAAATTGCCGCTTTTTGTAGAAAAATATTTGATCCAATTATTCACGAATAAAATCTTTTACACACTTTTTCCATTATATGTTATACTAAGAAATCTTTTCCAGTAAATTTTTAAGGAAAGGATCTATTATATTTCTTCTACAAAACCGACTTTGAGCTATTTATCCGGAACTCTTTAAGGAAACTTCGATTGAGCCGTCAAGAATTGCTGAGTTTATCGAAGTTAGCTGCTCGCAGAATAAAGTTTATTTTGTACGATAAATAAAACTTTTTGGAATTATTTAAAAAATGGTCTACATTTGTATTTACCAAATAAGATACTTATATGATGTAGTTAAGTCAATTACACCTTTGTCGCGTTATAATAAGAATAATTCCAAATTGGGTAGTAGTAAAATTCCAGTCCTTAAATATCGGCAAGCAAGCCCAAAAACACATAAGACTTGGTCTAATATCTAACTTTTTTTAATTTCATTTTAATGAGGACAGAAAAATGTTACAAGTATAACAAAATAATTAACATTGAAAAAAAATTACAGGTAAACATATTCGTCTTGCCGATGCTATTTTTGGTTAACCATGACAAAATCATTTGCTGTTGTCAAGGTATGCGGACAAAATATTATGCAAAACATACCGTATTCTTTTTTCATGATACTTAGTACCAATGTTATCTGGTAATGCAACATGCTGTTATAATGTTTTTTTTTTAAATACTTGACCTCAGATTTGCATATTTTACCAATTAGCAATCACAAGAAAGCAAAACTTATAAAACATCCTTAAATATCGGATTAACAATAATGATTCCAATCTATTTTATTAAAACGAAATCACTTATTTCAAATTAAATTTTAACTTTTAATATTTAAATTTACAAACTAACCACAATCATCTGAATTTTCTTAAGTTAATTCTTATACCGGGTGACAATTAAACTACTGGCCAGGACGTTTTTGCCAAATGGTTAAAGATAAAAAATTAAAACTTCGGTGATCCGTATAAGTAAATATAAGAAACATTTTGAAGGAACAGACAATTTACTGTAGGTGCCGCCACTAGAGGTACAGGGACCAACTCTTTTATTTTAAATAGAACAGCCTGTATATTTTTCGATATTTGGATTTTTATATAAAATTCTAAACATGTTTCATAGTACACGTTTTTCCTTAAATCTGCTAAGTTTTCTGGTGGCGTAGCATACACTTTTCCTTACATGAGCCCTGTAAAAAAAAACTAGTGGTGTTAAGTCTGGCGATCTTGGTGGTCACCTAACAGGACCATTTGTCCCAATCCAGTTAGCTCCATACGAGCGTTGTGAGCTGGTGCTCCATCCTGTTGGAACATTATATTTTCAGCTTTGACCAGTGAAAGATTTTGCATAAAATTTTTAATTTTATTTTCTGAAAACATTAAATATTGTTCCGCATCTAGTGGTCGTTGAAAAAAAAATGGGTCCTACAATTCTGGTTACTAGAACGCCAGGCCCAAAACGTTTTTAAAAAGCACCTTTTCTTAATAAATGCTGATTCTCTGTAGCCCAGTATCTTGTGTTATTGCGGTTAAACATGCCTAAATTTGTAAATCAGTTATCTATTAAAGTTATTCTCGCCTAAATGGTGATGTATTTGGTATATAAAAGACCTAAAGCCTTGTTTTTTTTTCAAAGTTTGTCCTGCTCTTTCTCCATTTACACCCGTTAGATTTGACAAATAGAAACCGGTTTCTCTAAGATAACACAGGCCAATATGTTTATTTCAGATTTCTCGCTTATTATAAACCTATGTTCTTTTTTATTTTATTGGGAAGCTTCTTAAAATAATCTACAAACCGCAAAAAGTAACTTTTGGAAGGTTGAGGGCGAGGAGCATATTATCAACCTGTCCGGCTTTAGTAAATACTCTTTGCATAATATTTAAGTTTTGGTTTAGTTCTTTAAACTACAACAGTAATTTTTCAAAATAAAATAATAACATTGTCATAAAACAATTTAAATTGACGCATATTGTCAGTCTCATGTGTTTATCAAAGCCTACTTAGCCAAAGCTCTTTAAAACAGCAGGTGTATTGACCAAGGCTAACTTGATATTATTTCTAGCGATTATAATGTATCCGTATCAATCAGATAAAGTACCTTTGGGTAGTTTTTATAGGTAATTTTTGATTTTTCAACGTTAGACATGGTTGTTTTCGTGGTAGATAAATAGATTATTTAAAAGTAGTATTGGCCAGTGAAAGTTTATGCTTCCAGATCCAGCCGGTTTTACAAAGCCGTCAATCAAAATAAAAATTTTGCCATTTGAAAATTATGGAATTTTAGAAATAGATAAATATTAAAACTTCCACATTTAATAAAGTACAACAAAAGAACTATTATTCTTAGTAACATCTTTTAATGAAAGGTTAGTAGTTTTTCTTCAAAATTAAAATTAGTTTGGAAAATAAGAAATTTGTAAGTTTAAATATCTTAAAAACCATACATAAATACATTTTTTTTCTTTGATGTGTACAGACTCTACAACTTAACTATAAATGCTCTAAATCCAAGTAACACTTTGGTTGATATAAATTTATTGTTGGTACTTAAAATGGTAAATAAATACATTTAGTACCTTTATTTTGCTATTTTTTAGGTGTTTTAATACTGTTGAACTAGCCATCCCCAATTAAAATGAAGTAATGATATTTTGCATAAGAGATATACTTCTACCATTTCTAAGATTTTCTATATGTTTTTTGTTTTCCACTAAAAGTTTTTATCCTAAAAACTTATTTGATCTGGAGTACGTGAATTAAAGGAACTAGAACAATAATCATAATGAAACATTTTTTTCTCTTTTTACGTGTGAAAAAATATTTGGTAATTTTTTAATTTCCGGACACCACGACGAACTTGACGGTTTTTCCTATACGAGGTTTTTTGTGGCCACAGATAAACACACAAATAATGATTTTTTTTAGATAACACGATTCATATGGTCATCTACGAAGTTCAAAATATCAAGAAAATTTTGTATTTTTTTTGTTTGTTTTTTAACCGTTTAGCGCTTCTGGGTCACGAAAGTAAGAAAAGGTTTAAAATCAAACATTTTTTTATAAATAAAGCGAAAATTTCCGATTCTATTTGACACCTGTAATGTAAAATTCAAATCTCAAAAACTGTTTACTTTTTAATTAATTGTGTCAATTCATTTTCTACACCTTTATGGATATTGTTTAATATGCCTCTAAAAAATGGTATCCTTCCTGAACTCTGGAATCACAGTTTTGTCATTCCTATTTTCAAGTCAGGTGATCGGTCTGATTTTCGTAATTATGGAAGAATAGCTATTTATACTTTACTAGATGAAAAGCCTGTCTCCGCCAGGCGAGAGACAATATTAAGTAGCCTCTGTCTCCGTAAGATGCTTTCCGTACGGCTAACGGTAAAAACTTTTTTGCTCCTATTTTTTTCCCGGGGGGGGAAATTAAAAAAAAGGGGTTTGTTAGGTTCTAGCCACTGCTAAAAACTACCACTGTGCCAAATTTCATGATTTTGCTCAAGCCATAACTTCAGAATCACATGGACAGACAAAAAAAAAAATAAATATATATATATATATATATATATATATATATATATATATATATATATATATATATATATATATATATATATATATATATATATATATATATATATATATACCTACCTACATGAAATATATCCACATTAGAAAATTATATATATAGATTTTCAAAATTATTTAAAAAAAAAAAAAAAAAAAAAAAAAAAAAAAGGGGGGGGGGGGGGGGGGGGGGGGGCCTTGTCTCCGAGATGCCTTTGACCAACTGTAAAATTTTGCCTATTTTTTCCGGAGGGAAATTCAAAAAACGGGCTTTGTTAGGTTAGACTGCTAAAGATACCACTGTGCCAAATTTCATGATTTTAGCTCAAAACCATAACTTCAGAATCACATGGACAGACAAATAAACATATATATATATATATATATATATATATATATATATATATATATATATATATATATATATATATATATATATATATATATATATATATATATATATATATATAAATGTAATATATATATATATTTATTAATATTAATAATAAAATATATATATAATATATATTTTATTATAATATAATAATAATATAATATATAGATTTCCATTTCTTGTGGCGCAATTTTTAGGTCTTCAGGAATGCTTTCGAGCGAAAAAAAGTTTATCAAAATTAACAGGTGGGAAAGGTCTGACACTGGCCCCTTAAGGCCCGAAAAATGGATTTCCCGCTAATATCTGCGTATCTTATGAGTTTATTGATATTTTTTGAAAAAATGGTTTGTTATTAACATTGTTTTTTTAATAATGAGACCCTAGCAAACGTTCAAGATCCAAAAAAAATTTCTTTACCATCTTTCTTGCGTTTTGATAAAAAGTTTTGCTCATCTGCATTTTTTAGCCGTTTCCGGAGTTTTAGAACAACTGTAGAATAAACGCGAATCAAAAACTCTTCCTCTATTGAAATGCTTTTCAATGCACATCATTGGAAAGCTTAGATTGTCGAGTTTCTAAATATACTTCTTTCTTTTTAATAAAGTCCAATATTTTTTCTAAAATCAGGGAAATTCATCACACCAGTGACTCGCGGACTTACAACTAACCAGATCTATCCAGGGTGGAATGTTATGGATTTTTCGGCGGCCGTTTTTGCAAAAAATATCGGTGTTTAAAAATGGGACATTTTGTATTCAGGGGAAAAAAACTCTTTTATTTTGGTTTGGGAAAACTTTGGAGAGGGGCAATTTTCAGCGGGTTTCCACGTCGGAATCGTGATAAACTTTTTCTCGCTCGAAAGCATCCGCGAAGACATAAGGATTGCGCACAAATGAAAACTTTACAGATTTATTTACAGCCTTGGGTACTTTCAGGTCTTCAGTTACTGGACTATGTGTTGATAACAGAAAGTTATGTAAAATTGTCAAAACTCCTGAGGATTGTATATCATTGCAAGATTATTTGAACCGCCTAAATAAATGGTGTTCTGTGAATAAACTTGGTTTGAATATCAAAAAGTGTAAATGTATTAGCTCTCGAAGAAAGACTTGAAAGAGTGTGCTCAATTTCAGATCTGGGAATTATTTTGGACACTAAGATGACTTAATCTTCATTACGATTCTGTTGTAAATAAATCACCTAAATTGTTAGGCTTCATAAATAGGTTTTTACGGTTATTTACAAACATTAAATGCCTTAATTTTTTTTATAGTTTGGTACCTTCAAGAATAGAATATTTGACGGGTGTATGTTTTCCCTCTCATTTGGTACACGTGTGCAACCTTGAGAAGGTGCAAAATAAGTATATTAAATTGGCATGTTTTAAAACAAACTTTCCACTTACTTTATTAATTATTATAAGGCCGGAACTTATTTGGGATTGGGTAAATTGAAGCACAGAAGTTTAAAGGCTGACATTTGTTTTTTTCAACTTATTAATGGTGTAATAGACTGTCCGAATTTATTATCTTAGGTTGGCCTTAGAGCACCTAATAGACAAACTAGAGCTTCAGAGCTATTTGCAATATAGATGTAACTATGGTGCATTCTCACCTATATCGAGGATTGCAGTAAATGGTAATTGGTTTTTTTTTGATTTTCTTATTTAACTATTATTATCTTAACCATACCCAAAATTGTAGTCTTGTACCTGGCAGGTTCTTTAAGGTGGTTGCCAAGGTGTTTCAACGCTGCAAAGGCCGTTGCAACCTGATTCTAGCAGCCTATTAATAAAAGGCAACTAAGGCTGTTTAAAAGAAAAACATTATTTTACCAAATTCCAATTTTTAGAATGCTTATACTGATGTCTCAAAAATACCAATATTTATACAGTAGGTACCCAAATTAACAAATTATTATGTAATTTTAAATTCATTTACATAATAACTGACTGAAAATAGTTTTTGTTGTTTTTATTTGCTGTAATGTGATGTAAAAAATTCCTTAATATTTAGTCTGCTATCCTTATAAGGTGATGAACGCATAAAGGTAGGCGCCTTAAGATTTAAACGACGACCCAAGAAGTTGCGAAACAACCTTTAAAAGCAAAAGTAAAATCAAAATTTATTTGTCTTGTACTTTTACTGCTACACGAAATATTTTCAGAGTTGAGGGTTTAGGAAGATATGATGATGTATGGAATATGTTTTCGGCTAAAAGGAACATGACCAATTTTATTTACGATGGGGGTCGTATAATCCTTTTTTTAATATAACACTTTATTTTAGCCCACTCTTCACCATCTCCAAAAATCCTAATAAAATATCTGCATTAAAAAGGCAAGAAAAAAATATATCTTCTAGTATGATGGGATATGTTTTCTAAATCATTATAGAATTAGGAGTACCCGTCATTTCCTGAATTGACTACTCTGTACAAGGTGTCCCAAATTTGAGCCTCTTCATTGGGATCTTGGAAACTTGAAGAGATACAAGGTCGGTTACATGAAGGCGAAGTTTCGCAATTTGATGCTGATCAAAATACCACCTAAAATTTTAAAAATTTTGAATAGTTTCGAAAACTATTGGAAAAAAACGATTATAAGCGATTTCATTTTATTTTTTTATGACTTTATTTGAATAGATAAAACAAAATAAATTTTACGTTCTCATTGCTACTTTTTCTGTTCTACAAGACAGTGTTTCTACAATCATCAACCTTTTTTTTTTTAAATACGGTCCTAGCTTTTTAACTACGGATTTTAAGAGCTTTTAGGATCCCAAAAGCAATGATGTATCACACTTATTCGAAAAAATCATTTTAATGTTATCCTACCAAGAATCTATTATCTATCTCTGTCTTACACATGATTTTTCAAATAAGTGAGACACATCCTTGGTTTTGAGATCCTAGAAGCTCTTAAATCAAAAATAAAAATTATATATAGGACCGTATTTAAAAAAACAAAGTTGATGGCTGTTCAAGGACGAAACTTTGGTGGTTAATTACACTATCTTAATAAAACACAAAAAGAAGCAATGGGAAAGTAAAATTTATTTTGTTACATTTTTTAAATAGAGTCATAAAAAAATAAAAATGAAATCAAGAATGTTCGTTTTTTTTCCAAAAGTCTTTGCCTTATTTTAACCTACCTCGCATCTCTTTAGGTTTCCGAGATTCCAACAATAAGGCTTGAATTTGGGACACCCTGTACATGTATTGTCGGCAAACAGCGTGATAGCCCCATTATTATAGTATTTGGCTAATTATTCAGTCATTTCCCATAATGTCTAAACCTGTTTTAAAAAAACGTTACAGGGAATGTTGAATGGTTAGTTCTAGTTAGTCGAATAAGGCAATACATGTAGTGACTAGTCATCTTAGGGCAGTGGTTGCCAGCCCGTCTATCGAGAGCTACGGATAGCTCGCAAAGGCAATTATGGTAGCTCACGTTGTAAAGGTTTAAAAATCATACGAGTATCAGCAAATTTTAAAAATTCTCATAATAAACACAAGCAGCGGCAACACTGCGGTAAGTGATTTGCCGCCGACGTCACCATGCTAGAATTGATTTGCAAGAACCGATCAGCGCTACTGTTCGAGAACGATCTGGGTTACTTTGAAAGGATATATATATATATATATATATATATATATATATATATATATATATATATATATATATATATATATATATATATATATATATATATATATATATATATATATATATATATATATATATATATATACTTGTAAAAACTGCCAAAAGGGCAACTAGCCAGTATCTGAAAAACAGACTTAATGTCCACAAATACGACAAAAAAAAACAGCTCACAAATCAATACAAGAAAAAACATTCATTTGACTTTAATAACAAAAATTCAAAAAAAAAAGAGAATTTCAGGAAATGATTGTATACAAACAAAAACGCAGAAACCCAAAAAACCGATAAAAAAAATTTAACAAATTATACTACAATCTACTCAGTTGATTTCTAGCATATTACGTAACTATTAAATTTAAATAATAATAAGAATAACATATTTAAGAACAATTTTAATCAACAAAAATACTTAAATCTCTAAATGCTGCCACCTTTTAACAATACCAAAAATCTTCGTAATTTTAATGCAGTGGATTAACACATATTTTGTTAATATACCATAGATGTCGCTATCGTGAATTGTTACAAAGAAATAAATTCCTTAATTTAAATTATCAAAAAAAAACAAAAATAATACTCATAACGGCTGATGCCTTTTATTAAGAAATTTTAAACTTGTGTCGCTAGTTTGTAATAATTTTGTATACAATAATCGTTTAAGTGATCGTTTAAAAATGTGTGTTTATGTTGAATTTTAACCCCGACTACTCATGGAAATCTCTACTAATAAGGTAACTATATTAAATTTTTAATTTGTCACAGCTCTATTGTTTTTTCTCTTTGTATTTGCAGACGTTCTGATGAAGAACCTCATACTAGAGAGCCGAAACGTTAATTTAAAATTATATTTTATTTAGAAAATTTTGTTTTATCTGCCTTTAAACCCAAGATTACTAAATAATAAAACAATATCTAAACAATATATACATATGTATTATATATATATATATATATATATATATATATATATATATATATATATATATATATATATATATATATATATATATATATATATATATATACATATATATAAATAGATTCCAAATTCTTGGGGATTCGGTCTAGGGCTGAAGTAAAACTCTTTTTTTACTAAATGCCGAGCTTTCGGAAATTTATTTTTAGTTAGAAAACACTAAAATGTATAATTGTTAAAAAAATTTAAATTTAAAAATTATGAGCACTAAGATGTAAAACAATAAATTGATTATGTTTCTTATAATGACTCTAGCCTTAAGAAAACTCACTTTGCACCCTTGAAAAAGGAAAAAATAAATTTCCGAAAGCTCGGCGTTTAGTAAAAAATAAGAGTTTTACTTGCCCTAAGAATCCCCAAGAATGGAATCTTTTATTCAACTAGTCAGTCAAGACTACCCTTCCACTTATATATATATATATATATATATATATATATATATATATATATATATATATATATATATATATATATATACACATATATATATATATATATATATATATATATATATATATTATATATATATATATATATATATATATATATATATATATATATATATATATATATATATATATATACTGAACGTACAAACACGCAGCAGTTTCGTTAAAGTTGACCTAAAAATTCAAAATATTATGGCAAGCAGTAGTAAGACTGTAAAGACATACCATTTCCATTCGAAATGGGAAGAACAATTAATACTTCTTACAGAAGTTAAAGGTAAAAATGTATGTTTGTTATGTAATACCTCTGTCTCCGCTAAAAAAGGAAATACTGAAATACATCATAAAACTGTACATTCAAATTTTAAAAAATCATTTCTATTACATTCTGCCATTAGAAAGGAAAAACTAAAACAGTTAAAAGACCAGTTAATTGCACAACAGTTAATATTTTTAAAAACAGTCAACAAAAATAAAGCTGTAACTGAAGCATCTTCCCGAGTGTCCCAGATAATTACACAGGAAAAGAAACCTTATGAAGACGGAGAAAGCATATTCCTTATTTGCCAACTTTAGAAATAAGGACTAAATAGTTTCTGCTATAAAATCTATGCAACTTTCTGCTAATACAGTAATGAGACAAGTAGAAGTAATGAGCAATGATATTTTTTCGCAGTTAAGAAATGACACCGATGGTGCTCCACTTAGTTGGGTTGTGATAAGGGTCTGGTGGCGCTATGTCCTATTCCACAATTTCTTGTTTACCACTGTATTTTACATCAGCAAACATTATGAGAAATTTTCTAAAATTAAACAACATTATGAAATTGGTGGTAAAAATTGTGAACAAGGTTAGAGGTCAAGCGTTACAAAGAAGACTATTCAAAATCTTGGCCGATGAAATTGACTGTCAATACGGAGAGCTACTTTTTCACTCGGAAGTCCGATGGTTGTGCAGAAGACAAGTGCTGAAACGTTTTAAAGACGCCTGTCTGCCCTAGTCCAGTTTTTCAAACAGAGCAATAAACCGATTCCGGAACTGAAAAATTCAATCTGGCTTAGAAATTTGGGTTTTCTTGTGGACATTACAGAAAAACTTAATGAGCTTAACTAGCAGCTTTAGGGAAAGACAAAGAACTAGCGAGAATGATTTCTGATAATAATGCATGTATCAAGAAAAACTTGAGTTATGGGAACAAAACCTAAGAAACCTCGACACCAAGCATTTTCCTATTCTTTCGGAAAAGATATCTTACAATTTATCAGAACCCTATGACACTAAATATCATATAGAAATAGTCTCTAACTTAAAGGAGAACTTCAAAAATCGTTTGAAACAATCTGCAACTTGTGTTATGAAGAACTAAAATGATCGCGTTTTAAAATGACTTATCTTTAAAATCGTTAGTCTCAAATACAAAACGTAACTGGGCTTAAGTAAGTAAAGACAAATATTCAGTTCTATGTCGTGTTGCCTTAAAAGTTAAAGCGTTATTTAGTTTAACGTATTTGTGTGAATCTTATTTCTCCAATATGAAGTTAATTAAGAACAAACACCGCAATCAACTTACAGATGAACATCTAGAAAATTGTATTCAAATGACTGTATCAAACTATCCTCCAAACGTTAAAAAAAATATCGATGAGACTGAATGTCAACCTTCTCATTGAACATGTAATGTATTTTTTATCGGCACATGTTTTTGCTTAAAATAGTGCATTACTTTTTTGTTAATTATATTTACTTTTATCAAATCGTATGTGACGTACCATTGTGGCTGCGTAAAAATGTTGGTATGTTTGGTAGATATAAATATGGATGTATTTAGGAGTTATGTAATAGGATAGGTATAAATAAGTACTATAAGTCATTAGTTTATTAGAACGTATAAGTGAAATAAAAACATATTTGTCGAATATACTGGTGTATTTTTTAATTTAGGTTGGCTTACGTAGGTAGCTCACTATTCCATACTTATGAAAGTAGCTCAACACATTGAAAATGTTGGCGACAACTGGTTTTGAGAATAATAGATTTCAGTGTTTAATGGTTACATATATACCTATTTATTTTTTAAAACATTAAAAAGTAGTAGGCCTAAACCAATGCATTTTTTTATTTCAGGATTTAAAAATCATTGATTTTAGGATATTGTTGTTCCTGGTGTTCTTGAGATTATTGTGGGTAACTAAGTGTTGTATATTAGACATAAGGCAAAAATTAAGCCGTTAAAGAAAACACAAATGATGAAAAGAAAATATTAAATCTTTGCAATGTATGAGTTACCCGTTTATAAAAAAAATAAAAGGATTTTAGTTTACTTATGCACGTTTAAAATGTTTGAGCTTTGTACAAACGATTTACAATAAGCGATGATTATGTTGATAGTTCCACTTGAAAACTATTTTAATAATTTTACACTTTATACTTACAAGGTACGACATAGAATTATGTTCACTTCACGCTATTTGGCTTTTCTTCTGCATTGTAATTTGAACTTTACCTATTTGGTTCTTGTAAACACCTGCGCTTATGAAAAGGAAGTACTAGATTTATTCATTGCATTAATTATATTTGCAGAAAAAATGTAAACATATGGCATAATAAATGGTTTTATTAAAGAAATAAACAACATAGTTAGCCCAGTCAATATACACATTATGGTCGGAATTAACCCGTCGGGCGTTAAAATTCTGCAATTAGACTGTTAAAAACATTAATCTATTAAAATATAGCAAATGTCTATGATTTTTAATTGCTTAAATTAAAACTTCTTTAATCCTAAAAATATGAAAAAAAAGTATCAAATAAAAGTTAGATTGTGATCATAACCACAACTTTTGTTTGAAAACTTTTAAAATATCTTAACTTTAACAAAATTACAGCCGATTTTCAAAAAAGTAATTTTTGGGTACTGCGCATGCGCAATGCCTTAAAGTTCTTTTGGAATTTTCATCACCGACTCTTTAATTAATAATATCAGATAGAAATTTGTTACAGAAAAATATAAAATCAAGATTATTTATAAAGATTATTTTTCCTCAACTAAAATTCACTTTGAAATATTGCTTTTTATTTTGATGTAGTATGCACTTATTTTTGCTCATAATTATTGTAATAATTATTAAAACTGATATTTTTTTGCAGATTTATTCTTCAATACCTACTCTTTGATATTATTAATATTAACTGGTTTTTACATATAGGAATAAATATAAAACTTTTTTATTTCGGCTTTTTGTGCGCTTCGATTAAACGTAAAATTTTTAAACCTAATATTCGTAGAGTTTCAATAATAATTGTTATATCTCTATAAAAATTTAACTTCAAGTACTATAACGTGTATACTTTTATATGATTATTTTGTTTTATATATGTTTATTACCAAATTCAAATAGTGCACTATTTTTAAGCATAGGTGAAAAAATGTGACTTATTATAATAAAATGTAGATATTTTTTTGAAAGTGTTAGACAATGTAATGGTTTCAATACCACTAAAATCTTGGACTTCCATTGTCTTTATTTGTTAATTGTTACACAAAGTTTCGGTTAGTGATGTATCTCCAACCGTTTTCAAGTAGTAACTAAAAACTATTCCTAAAAGCTTGGACTTATATACTATCCCTTGTTCACAAGGCTTGACCGACTTTTCACAGTTCAGCAACGGCAGCCAGATATTCGGAATGTCTGCCATGTCAAAGACACCACTCGAAGCTAAAGTTAAAGAACACAAAACATACGAAACGAGGTGAAACGTCGAAGTCAGGAATTGCCGAACGCTTGGTCAAAACAACACCGCATACAATGGTCGGAAGAAAACCATTCATAAAGAAACCCACTGGAAAAAAAGAAAATTTAAAGAAGCTGTAATAATTGTAAACAAACAAAATGTATTTAGCAAACCTAGTGTAGACATTCCAATATCTGACTGCCGTTGTTGAACCGTGAAAAGTCGGTCAAGCTTCGGTGAACAAGGGATAGTATTTAAGTCGTACATTTTAGGAATAATTATTAGTTATAACTTGAAAACGGTTGGAAATACATCACTAACCGAAACGTTGTGTAACAATTAACAAATAAAGACAAGTCCAAGATTTTAGTGTTATTGAAAACGTAGATAGTTTTTTTCCAGTTAAGCACGCTAGCGGTTGCATTTTTAAATCCGTATGACGCACAGTGGGGTATTTGGTTAATTGTTGATCGAAAAAAGCGGAGAAAACACAATCAATAACAATTTATTATTTTAAATAAAGTACAGATATCTAAATACAACGCTCTATACAAATTTGTTGTTTTTTATGTTTTCTTTTTAATTTTTTAAATTGTCTCTTTTTTAAAAATTAATGTACAATTAGCTAAAAAGTATGGAAATTTTCTAAATAAAAAAAAACTCTGAGTTTTATTTATTGATTCAGTATTACCGAAATAAAATTATTCAATTATTATACTTAAAAATTGCGGTGAGTAAAAAAAAAGATAATCAGAGCTTTTCAAATTAAATAAAATATGATTTTTTTCCTTAAAATATAAACCAAAAATTTTTAATTTGTTCAAACAAATTATTTAAACATTACCTATATAATCACTAAAGCCGTTAATGCATTTTTCTAAATAATTAATTAGCAAAAAAAGTCTCATCTGTCTATATGCAGTAGAATGCATTGATATTTTTAAGGTGTAACTCACGCGTATAACAATATTTTATCCCTACAATTAAGTATATCTCTGTAATAAAACTACTTTTCAAAAAAATGTTCAAACAAGCATTGCAACTTAAGACGTATGTTACAACTTCTCTTTAACAACATTGGCTCTTTTTTTTTCAAGTAGACAAATATAACACTAGTCTCTACATCACGACTATTAGAATACTTCAATTTATAAATAGGCTATAACTACATAACCTAATAAAAGATACAAAAAATATAAACAAAAGTATACTAATTCATCTAAAAATTTTATTTGTCTATCTTTACTTTTCAAAGAGTTACGTTAAAATAATGTTAGTAAAAAAGGGACCTCTTACATAACCTGTAGAATTGACTCTATTCAAAAATTCGCTTTACCTCCATAATAAATGAAGATACAAAAAACATTTCAGATAAAAGTTATAGCTTAAGATCTCAGGTACAACTTTTGCTAGAAACTTTTTTTATATTTTGATTTTTAAAAAAGGAAATAAAAATAAAAAAATTCAGGTAAATACAGGTGTGCACAGGTGAATATCGGTATAGAAATTTGTTTGCATCGACAGCTTTACTGTTGAAATATCTAAATCCAAAATTTTAATTCCCGAGAAAATTTTGTGTACATTGACTGGGCTAAGTGCGCAGTACTTACAAAAAGGTACGGTAAGTTTAATACGTACACAGTATGTCCCAAATTGGTGATACGTATACCGGTGTCTTACTAGATACACCAAGAAAACAGGTTAAACTAGAGTTTCCTTTTGTAAGTGATAAACGTTTTAAACGAATGGTAATATATTTTGGAAAATTTGAGTGCTGTAAAATTACTTCTTTTATGATTAAAACATGCCCGATTACTACAGTAAAGTCCGGTTATAACGAAATTGAAGGGATCATAAAAATTACGTCGTTGTATTCGGAGGACGCTATACCCTGGATCATCATACAAATATACATATATATTTTTTTACAAATAAATAGTGATGAGCGAGACCGGTCTTGGTCTTGGTCTTGCAGCAAGACCAAGACCAAGACCGCCTTTTCGCTTGCAAGACCAAGACCAAGACCGGGGTATGCAAGACCAAGACCAAGACCGAGGAGTGCAAGACCACGCAAGATCAAGACCGACCCGCAAGACTCTTGCATTCTGTAACTTTTTTTTAAATATTATAATATTCAATTTTTTTATTCAATATACAGAGGTATTTCATGCAGAAATGACAAAAAATGTGGCGAGAACTGCCAAACAAGGCGATTATTTAATGAGTAACAGGTTTCTTTAATAAAATAATAATTAAATGGATCACTTTGTTATTTTATACAGTTCTTTAATAACGATTATGAGTAAATTCAATAACATGTTTCATGGACATAATAGGATTGTGACTTAATGGTCCGACCAAGCACGAAACCGTTCACGATAGAGAAAAGCTAGGGGTACAAAAGTTATAGACGCTGAAATTAACTTTTATATTCCAAATGTTTTTTTTTTTTAATTAGCTAAGTGATGCAACTTACAGGGTGGACCAAAAATTTTCAAAATCCAGAAAAACATTATTTCTGTTCTACACTGTAAGAAGTGGCACCATTAGATTGCTTCTGAAAACTAAGATATAAATTAAAAAAATAGAAATTATTAAAAAATATATTTTTTATGTCGTGAAGGAAAAATTTTATACAAATGGATTTTAAATACCACTTCCGGTTTTGACGTAAATAATGACGTTATTTTTATCAAAACCGAAAATTATATTTAAAAACCATTCTACGTTGACATTGTTTCTATATGACAGTTTAACAATTTTACAGCATAATATACAGGGTGCTGATTTTTTTAATGGATTTTTTGTCATAAATTTTAGGTTAAAAGCTAAAAATAGGGAAGTTTTCTTGAGTGGCAGTGGATTCTTTGGAAAATTCTGGAATAGAAAAAAAAATCACATTTTACGTCCTCTTTTTCTATAACTTTTTCGTATTCAGTATTTCACCATGACGAACGGGTTTTGGAGATATCGAACTTTGTCACAGTATTGAGCCACCTTGTATATGCAGAATGTTTATAAAGTATTTGTACAAACTTTGTACGAAAAATTTTTGACTAATTTAAAGATAAAAAGTTCACATGAACTGAAAAGATTTTTGATTTTTTTTTCAACCAATGTTTGCATATTAGAATCATTTTCACAAAAATTTCTATCTGGTTCAAATTAAAAGTTTTATTTTTCTGCTCACACAGTACATAGTTTTGTATTTCTTTTTATTTAATATGCTTCTTCAAAAAAATTTAAATATTTCTTATCACCAAAATGTTTCTATGTGCCACTAAATGTATAAAAACAGCTTGTGTCTTAATTCAACTAAAAATTGAGTATAAATAAATAAACCCCTTCATTTAAAATATGCTTTTTAATCAAATAATTCAAACGTAGGTGTAAGGTTAAAATTAGCATATTTTATAATTTTAATGCCGAAAATATAGTTTCCATCTTTATTTATTTTTAAGTATTAAAAAAATATATTTTATTTAATATTACTTAGTTTAAATTATTACTACCAAAGAAAAAGCAAGACCTGCAAGACTCTTGCAGCAAGACCAAGACCAAGACCGGGTGGTGCAAGACCAAGACCAAGACCTTCCTTTGGCTCAAGACCAAGACCAAGACCAGGCTTGCAAGACCAAGACCAAAACCAGGCTTGCAAGACCAAGACTAGCCCGGTCTTGGTCTTGGTCTTGCGTGCATTCAGGACAAAAAGAGTACACTGCTTGCAAATATTATACTAGTGTTAAAAATGGAAACATTTTTAGTGGAAATATTTCCATGGAAATGGAAATATTGGAAATTGCCGAAGGGTCTCGGAAATATTGTAAATTTTGAAAATATCGAAAAAAAAATGTGTTTTAAACCATCAAAACAAAGATTATTATATATTTCTTATACTTTTATGCAATACAAATTTCACACTAGAAAAATAATTACTGAAAAAGTACGTATATTATTACGATTACGAATAATAAAATCCCGATTTAGGGGATTTACCGATTATTGCTTGTTGGCTATTGCTTGCTTAAAAAGAAGTTTAATTGTACTCCCATAAAGATGGCATTGATGCTGAATACAATATTCAAGGTGTGGATGATATTGATGAAGATATGCCTCTTGATCAAGTTGCACAACTTGTGTCTCGTGATCGTGTGTAATTACTTTTTTTAGAAATTTCATTGTTTTCTTTGTATTTGTAATACTTAAGTTTTTATTTATATTATTGTATTTTGCGTTTTAACTTTTGAATGACAATTCCACTCATGTATAAATATCCCCTTTTGAATGGGGAAAGAAGAGAAAAAGTTACTGGCTAAAAAAATCGGTAAGTTTACGATTCTATCAAACGTGTCGTCCATTGTTATTTTGCTTTTAACTTTGTGTCATTCGCGCAATTATCTTTTGAAATATCATTCGTACTTAGATTTTGAGCCAGATATTTTTTGCCTGGTTTTGAATAATTCGGAAATTTAACTTGTTTTTCAAAATATCCGGCCAAATCTGACCACTTATGGCATTACCTATGATAAACCTTTATTAAATGTTTAGTTTTTTAAGTTTTGTGGTTTTTATTTTCTATATTTTAAGTATTTACAATATTTCCATATATTTCCAAAGTTGCCTGATAAATTTCCGGAAATATATCCAAATATATATTTCCAGAAATTTTCCATCACTAAATATAACGTAAACAACGTCACACCGCAACCGTCAATAACCGGAGCGAAAAATCAATAAACAAAATAATTTTGTCACTTTAGCCGGATTCGTCGTTAAAGCAAAGTCATTATATCCGGTTTATTTACATTATTTTATATATGGTTTTAAACAAGTTAATTAAAATTCGTTATTATATCCGAATTGTGGCTATAAACAGATTTTACTGTATATAAGTTTATTTTTAAAACATTGATCTGTAGGTGGCAAAAATTAAAATAAACTAAACGTTTGTGTTGCTGTTAGGGGGCGTCCATTAATAACGTCAGGCGATTTTGGCAATTTTTTGACCCCTCCTTTCCTCTTGATGAGATGTCATGAGATTTGGCTTGACTTCCCCCTAATTTTACGTGAGATTTTTCAAAATGCGTATTTTTAGTGTAAATACGTTAATGCGTGCTTAATTGCGTTGGATTTATTTTAAAAAAAACATGATTGGCTTAATTATTTTTTATTTAAAACTAGTTAAGACAAGAATCTAGAACGTTATCTAGAATCATAGTGAGACAATATCATTGTGCAAGATTAGCTTATCGTATTAGCTATATTTTAGTGGAGAAACATGTTTAACCTACCCGTCTTCCGGGAAAAAAATTACGTGATAATTGCCGAAACCCTTCCTCTCCCCCACGTGAGACAAGGTGAGATTGAGATTCGGCGCAACTTCTCCCCCCCTAAATGCCTTACGTAACTAATGGACGCTTTCTTAAAGGGTTACCTGGCAATACCTAAAATGTGGCTTTTACAGCGGTTTGCACCAGTGATACTTAGGTCAACCTTAACTTTAAGTAATACTTAAGTGTAAGATTTCGTTTGCACAACTTACACTTAACGGCTAACTGTCACTCAAAACTAATATTAAGTTAAGCCGAAGATTTCTTTGGCTTAAGTGATACTTTTGTAATTTTATAACCTCAAAAATAAAAAGTTTTATTGTTTTGGTGGTAAAAGCGTTAAATTATTTGTGTTGTGTTTGTGAATTTTCAAAATGAATTTAAAATAAATATTTTAAATAATGACCTAATCTTTTTTTTTAAGTTGGAAATCTGCAATTGAGAAAATGCATTCTGAAAACTATTTATATTAAAAATTTTTTGTCCAGTGCATTTTCTTTGTTAATTTTGCCGTTTTCGCGTAAACAAATCAAATACATGTCGACAATACGAAGTCAACATTCAATACAATGATAGAATGGAAAAACCATTATGGGTGCAAATTTTAACCCTTTTTCAATGTAACAGATTATTATTATAAATTTTGTTGAAAGAAAGTCTTGAAAAAAATCAACAACTATCTCAAATTGTATGCCCTTATTCATTTCATTCACTTTTATAAAATAAAATAATCTAATTTCTTTTTATTAATAATTTATAGCCCGATAGATCAAGAGTTAAGAAGTTTAGGCCGTTTTTTCATATTTTAATTCAAAAAGTCCGTCTGTAAAATTTTTGCAATATTAAAGAAATAACATATTATAATCGTGGATTATATTTAATAAGTTTTTCCCTAACTTTAAAAGTTTGGGCCCTTTTTCTATTTTATTTTTTTCGGTTGCTGCTACTCATTATGAATGCGACGAAAATAATTAACAATTACCAAATAAAAACCGTATTTTTGTTAAAAAAATGAACTGTAAGAAACGAATTTGAACTTTTTTGGGGGAAAAAAAATTTAATTTTTTGCTCAATTTGTCTCCTTCTTCATTACTTATAATGCGGCTCTAGTTACCAAACATCAAAAAATGGAATATCTTTCCCCAAAGTTGAAGCATTTTTAATACTTAACTAAGAAAATAATAANTTTTTATAAGATTATTCTTAAAAAAAACCTTTAAAAAGATGGTTCTTGCCCTTTTAGGTGTGTTCCCGGAGTTCTAGGGTTTCGAGACCCCAAAAGTCGGAATTAGAGGTCCAAAAACCGTACCCTGGAAGTATTTTCTAGGTGCCTAAAGAGCAGATTTTCCTTAAAAAAAACCCTAAAAGGGGTGTTTCTTGCATTTTTAGTTGTGATGCCAGAATTTCCGAGCTGCGGAATCCCGAAATTTGGAATCAGCGACCCAAAAAACGTACCCTAAAGGTAGTCTCCACTTGCAGCGAAATTGGGCACCCAGGACCCGCGTTTTAAATGGACTATTTGGGCACCGATACACCCCTTGTCTTTTAAAACCTACGTATAGTCTGTCTCAAAGCATATCTTTATGGCTTTTGACGGACCATACCCCAATAAACCTTTAACGATTTTATTACCTATTGTTATTGGGTAAACCCATTTGTTCATAAGGGCAGGGGTGGGCCAGGTATTTCTTGAGTATTAACCATTAGGCATATAAATATCTTCGCTAATATTTTAGTGGCAGTGTTGAATAACCGTTTTTACTGTGCGTTTCGAAAAAGTTGTTTTACGAGAATATAACTATGTCGCGTCGAAATCATTTGTCATTAGATGCAACACAGGTTGTGAAAAATGTGTATGAAACTTTAATCAGTAGAGGACTAATTAAACAAGAAGCTTTAAAAGAAACCTGTCTACTTACAAAAACTCCAATATTATCGGTAAGGGATATTATTATTAGTGAAGAATTGAACAAAAGAAAAAAACGTAGTGATTTTCAATCTCACCGTATAGACAATAGTGATCAGGACCTAATAAGAAGGAAAATATATTGTCTTTATGAAAGTGGAGTTATTCCCACCTTGGATAAACTGAAAAAGAAGCTAGACGAAGACGAAACCAATATAAATATTAGCCGTGCCACCCTCCATAGAGTTGTTTGTAAAATGGGATTTAAATACCGCAAAATAGACAAAAGACAAGTAGTAATGGAATCGCACAGATTACGCACTTGGAGATTTAATTACCTTCAAGAAATTAAAAGATATAGGTTAGAAAACAGATCCATAATTTACCTTGATGAAACATGGTTTGATAACACGACACAGTATCCAAAGATGGGTTGATTCCAGTCAAAACTGTCAGACGAAAGCACCTTCAAATAAAGGAAAACGCATTACCATAATACACGCTGGTTCAGAAGACGGATTTGTCCCAAACTGCTTGCTGTTGTCTGCAAAGAATATTAAGGATTCTAGCTTGGATTATCATGATGATACAAGTGCAGAACTTTTGGAAAACTGGTTTTAAAATTATTTTTAAAAAATATTCCAAAAACAGTGTTATTGTCATGGATAACGCACCAAGGCTGCTACACAAAGCACCAGCTTCATCAAGTTCAAAAACTGAAATCCAGGAATATTTGTTAGAAAATGATATTTATTTTGAATTTAGTTACAAAAAAACGCAACTTTTGGAAGTCCTAAATTCATATGCAATTAAAAAACAATATGTATGTGATAATTTGGCTGAACAGGCTGGGCATACTGTCTTACGGCTTCCTCCGTATCACTGTATGTTTAACCCCATAGAGCATTTGTGGAACCAAGTAAAATCAAAGATCAGAGCAAAAAATGTTACACATACTTTAAGTCCCAGTGTTATAAGTTTGATAAGAATTGTAATTACTAACATACCAGTTGAGAGCTGGAAAAATTCACTACAGCACTTTATAAAAATTGAGGACTCTTACATTTCTATCCAAAACAACATAAATACTATTGTAATTAATCTCAATGATGACTCTGATAGTGAAACAGAATTAGATTTAGATATTTAGATTAAAAATGTAATTATGTATAGATAATGCAGTTATAAATTTATTAAAACTTTGCATATATTTAATTTCTTAATGTAATTTTAAGATTATACTTTCCTAAATAAACAATAAATTATAAATCTTTATATTATTAAAGTCCGTCCCTAATGTTGTCCTTTAATACCTACCGATCCGCAGTTTTATTGCTGTCGGCAGGTATAATCCATAAATGAAGGCAAGAGCTAACACGGTATACTTTGAGACAGACTATACTACCACGTTCGATTTTTCGTTAGGCTAACCTATTCGACAAACAGAAAGTTTAAACTTTACGACTCTTACCAAAATATATTTTATTTTATTGTGTGCAAAATAAACGTGGTCGTAGAAAAATATTGTTTATGACACTTGCGTAAACTTTTTTTATTACATTCGTAGCACTTTACGTGATTTTTATATAACCATTAACAATTTTCACACTCTACTAAAATAATAAACTATGAACATCTGCTTTGAGGCCAAACATTATTTTAACGTCCTTGTAAAAAATGTTGTAACTCCATATAAGAATTTTGGAATCTTCGAACGTGGGTAAACTAGTAATATTTTTTACGTCTATAGTTCATAAATTTATCCAATTTAAGTTAATTATTTTCAATAATGCCAATCTTTACCTTTTTATGGTGTCCAACATGTTGCAAGAAACAGATGGTGAAAATAGAAATTCATTAAAGGAAAATAATAAAATTAAATAACAAACCTATGCAAACTTGTGGTTAAATTATTATTCAATTTGTGAAAATACTCGTTTACCTAATTTTATATTTTATCTAAAGAATATTTTCAGAAAGCAGTCTTTAAAGTAGTTTAAAACAGTTGTTTAAATATTATATTTTTTTTAATTATCAAAACAATAGTTTAGAAATCATAGTACCTGTGTTTTATAATTTTTTAAATTCGATTGTTAAAGGTGGCGATGGCGCCTTTTCGATGGATTTTCAGGGTATTGGAAAAACTACAAAAGAGCAAATCTGACACATGTAAATTAAGGACCAAAATTCAGAATTAATATCTGGTACCTGAACAAGCATAGGTAAACTGAGGACTAACCGTTTTCCAAAGCACCGGTAAACTGAGGCCAAAATTCAAATGCCATTGCAGAATTGTTTTTAGTGATTTATCACGTCTGGAGAAAATAAAATGCCGCTTAAACTAACCATAACTCACCATGACCGTCCAGAACTAGAGGTTTTTGAATTTTGGAAAATAAAAAGCCGTCTTAACTAACCAGAACTTTTCAAAACTTTTTTTTGAATATGTAAAGCCATTTAAAAGTAATAATTTGCAGCCGGGCTGACTTAATATAAACTCAAATTCACTCATTACATACTTTGTGTTTACACTAGTTGACATATATTTTGATGTAAGCTTAGGTAAGCTTAAAAACCCTTTCCTCTATTAAAATGTTATTATGATAATTTCAAGAAATTTAAAATATTGGGGAATTTCGTAAGTTTTGTAATTTTTCCCTGCTCTAATTTGGTCCTCAGTTTACCAGTCGAATTATTAATCCCTGTTTCAAACGGTCCACAGTTTACAGGTCATAAAGAGATTAAGGCCTCAGTTTACATACTCCGTCGAATTTGATCTCGGAGATACCTAGCGCATATTTAAATTTTGACAATTTTAGTACTCCTCTGGATCTTGATTGTTAGGAAAGATAAAAAATGGAAAGTAGCGTATGTATGTATCATTTTACGTAGAATCCAGTGACGTACTTATTTTTTTTATCAATTACGGTTTTAAAGATATAACTCAAAATTGCCATTTTTCCAATTGAACATCTTTATACTATACATACTACCAACTTCATATTTATTTTTTTAAAAATGGTTATTTGTAAAAAAAATTAAAATTATTTTTAATTGAGAAAAAAGGTATCGCCTCCTAGATCGCCAGATCTTTTACCACAGAATATTTTTTTGTGGGGTTACATAGAAAGTAAAGTTTATGTCACTCAATCAATGTCCTTAAAAGCGTTGCGCAAACGCATCAATTTCGAGTGTAGTCAAATTGCGAGAAGATTCGAGCAAAATCTTTATTACTGCATGGAAGCTAATGGTAGCCATTTTTTAAATCTCTGAAATTGATAGTCTTGTTTTAGTGTAGTAGCGGGAATAAATTATTTACTTTAACTTTTACTTTTGTAAACAAAAGTTCATTATTAATTCTAGAAATTTTAATTTAGTAGAATCACCCTGTATATCGGAAATTTGCAATGTAAAAAGTAAGAAAAAATTAAAGACCCCTAAAACAAGGTAGTACTTGGCCCACCGTTTTTTGCTGAAATTTTAGGGGTAGAGCAAGGCGTTGCAGTTAGGGATCGCGACTGTGTAAAAATATTTTTCTTTGAAATAAAAGTACGCTGTAATCAATCATATAAATATACGGGGTGATTCATAACGAAATGTCAATACTTCAGGTACGTAGTCAGGGTCCAAAAATAAACATAAAACTCTATACAAATATAGGTCCGCAAGGCCGAAATACAGGGTGTTAAAGTTTTTATTTAATTTTTCTATTTTTTAAATAAAATCTATGATAATGTAAATATTGGAGCAAAAATTGGTATCCGGGGGTTTTTTGGTAGGACGGATTCGAATTTAATCTTAGTACGGCTCTTACTTGTAGGGGGCGCCACCTACACGTCTTTTTACTATTTTGAACAATAACAACTTTTTGGTACGGCCCTGTATTACATTTTTAAGTAAATTAAATAGATCAAAAAAATAAAACAAAATGTATTAATTATACATTTATACACATACAATATGTATCTTAATTTTCAATAAAATTATTTTTCTTAAATTATGTTTAGCAAAACATAAGTTAGGTTTTATAATTTTATTTAAAAAATAGAAAAATTAAATAAAAAATTTAACACCCTGTATATAGGAATCGAAGGCCTTGCGGACCCATAATGGTATAGACTTTTATGTCTATTTTTGGACCCTGACTACGTACCTGAAGTATTGACATTTCCTTATGAATCACCCTGTATATTGTTATGTTATAAGTTATAAAAACTAGTAATATTAAAATTAAGTTTAATTTAGATTTTTGATAAATTTTATTTAATAATTCTAATCTATAAAATAGTCTTCACAATTCGTTTTTGACCCAACGACAAACAATACTGGTGTCATGCAGTAAGCAAAACGGTTTACGGCATGGTCTTTTCCAACCAAGGCCGTCAAGAAACCCACTCTTCAAGAATCTACAAGAACAAAGGGCCGTGGGTTGTAGAAATGTCTCCCTCCGGCCCCCGTTTCGTTGATCAATATCGATAAAAATTAAATGTCGTTCGCGCGGTATTTCCATTTTAAATAAGTATACAGGGTGTTCAATGCCTAATTATTAAACTATTATTTTTACATTTTTTGATAATAAATTGTGTACTAGCATAAATATATTGAATTTGACGGACGTTAACTTTAATGCATAATAGTATAAGGCAAGAAGCAGATACAGATGAAGTACCCCATTCATAGTTCATTCTATCGACCTCCGATAACAGTGCAGCTATATGATAAAGAAGCTTAAAAAAGAAATCTGGTCGGTTAACACACGTTTTATAACTGACGTCCAGCACGGTCAACCTAACTAGAAGTGGCGTTAAAATGTCAAATTTCAGGTACAAAGTTTCGTTAAAATATTTAAAGTGTACCCAAAAGTATGAAAACGGCTTAATTTTGAAAATTGAGGGCCATATAAAGGCGACATTTTATTGTGACCTTGGGCTTGACCTTAAAAGTGGCCTTAATGGATATTTCAAGATCAAATTATCTACATCTTAAGGGTTAAAAAATTATCAAGATTTTATGGGGAGGTAAAATGCAAAATCTGATAAAAATTGACTTAAACCTAAGAGCTAAGTTCTATGGAGAATAATTGAAAATACAGAAATTATAGAAAATCAATTGGGCCATCCTTTGGTTAACCTTGAAAGTGTCCTTAATGAATCATTCAAGGTGGTCTTTTTTAAATGGGACCGCCAGGTTTTAAATCAGAAATCGAAAGCGAAAAAAAAACTGCATTTAACCGGAGTAATAGGGCGAGGAGCAAATGTCATACAGGTTTTATCTGGAGGTTAAATGTAGGTATGGTAAAATTTCTTTAATTTACTTAAATTCAATACAATTTTTATTTATTTTAATGGATGTGTTTTACTAAAATGAATTAAGGCATCATTTGTTAATCTCTCTTAAAATTATACAGTCACAAAAAAGGTATACTTTTCATAAGAAACATGTTTTTTATTAACCTTATAAAACTGCTGAAAAATAGTAAAGATTAACTAGGAAAAACTGCCAAAAACTTATTTTACATCTAACTTCAGTTTTTTTTGTAAAAGGAGCAGCTGGATCCAAATCCACGACTAGAATTAAGGTAGCACGTATAGTTTTTTTTCCAACCTCAAAAACCGGACTAGAAATCACAATTTTCAAATCTTCGCGGATCTTACCTAAATGTCGTATAGGGGTTTTTTTTTCGGTCGCTGATTACGAATCTAAAGTCAGATTCTAAAAATTAAAGAGGGCGGATCCAAAATGGCCGATATGTTTTTCAAGATGGCGAATAAATTTTTCGAAAATGAGGTGGTGGAAAGGATGCTGATTCCAAATCTGAAGTCAAATTTGAAACATTCATGGTGACGAATATGGTGGATAAAATAAGCAAAAACAGCAAATTAAAAACAAATTTGATATAGCCGAGTTTACAAATCTAAAGTTTGTATTTAAAATTCAACAAGACGGGTCCAAACTAGTTTTAATTAGCCAACAACACTTTTAAAAAAATGAACATAATAAAACTAGAATCAATTTTCAGTTTTTCGATAGTGGTTTTTAGATCGTTTATTATGTTTCTAAAATTTATATTAACCTAAATTTGCATATATCAAATTTATATTAGTCTGTTGTTTTTGCTTGCACCAAAAGTGTCTTATTTTATTAAAAACAGTGATTATGAAGTTTCAATAAGTAACGAATAACTCAATTAAGTAAAGAATCTACTAATCTGTAATAAATCATCATCATTTAATAATAGATTTCCATCTACTTAAAGACGGATACATTATTTTTAACTACAAGTTTTTTTAATAAATAGAACTTGTTACGGACTTTTTAGACATTTTTTAGTATATAAAACTGTAGAATGTAAGGATTATTAAAATTTGATTTAGGTTAATAATATATAAATATATTTGTCCCTATTTCGACGATCATATCAAAAAATTTCGAAGGTAGGGAAATGGCCCTTTTCACTTATTTTTGACACCCTGTATTATAACTCTCTTTGCAAAGGGCAATAAAAAAGTAATCCCTGTACTGTTAATTTAAAAACAGTGACAAGTAAATTATTATACAGGGTTTCCCATAATAGACTACCTATTTTGATATTTAAATAAATTCTATATGAGATAGGTCAGTACGTTTTTTTATATTGTTATCTTCTATGGCCTTTGGAATTTGAATAAACATATTTTTAATTGAGTAGGCACTTGACACAAAACTAGGAAAAATTGATTATCGTAAAAGGTCATTTTTCTTATAAAGCATCATAAGGTTTGAACACATATTAATGTTTAGTTTTAATTCTATTGGTTATTCAGTTTAACAACAAGTTTTTTTGCGTGAAAACATAAAGAGTAACTTAATAGAAGAAGATGAAGCGACAGTACATACCGCTAAAAACTCTAGAAGAGTTCTGCGAGAAGTGTTTAATGGCCGACTCATTTCACTATTTGGGAATTTAAATTGGCTTTGAAGGTCCCCGGACTTAACTGCACCAGACTTTTTTGTGGGGCTATTTAAAGTCAAAGATTTTTGCAACTCGTCCAGAAAACATCCAAGATCTTAATGTCCGAATTCCTAAAGAGGTCCGGTGAATAAATCAGGTTTTCCTTTATCGTGTCATCATGAATCATTTCTTGTCAAAGCTTTGAAAAGTGCATTGAAGTTAATGGCACTTACTTAAAAGACGTAATTTTTAATAAGTTTGGATAAGTCGTATGTTATAGTAAATCCCAAAGAGTGACTTGTAATTAAGTGAAATAAAATATTGGTTTTATTAAGTTTTAACAATTTTACTGAGCAATTAAAATGGGTAGTCTATTATGGGAAACCCTGTAGCTACGTTCTTTTGTCAGCTGATTACTTAGAAAAGAGACGATTTGGGTTTTTATGTTATGTTTTGAGCAGTTATATTTGGTTTAGTTTTTCAGTCCACCGTGTTAAGTTATTTAGAACCCTTGCTACAACAGTGGGTAAAATAATGCAGGGTAACTGGTGACGAAGGTCATATAACAACAGTTTATATCTCATAAAATATGTCTCTTAACTACATGGGCATTAATTTCTGTATGTTTTATAGGCGTATAAGCATTTGGTGTTTCTTAAAGTACAATAGCTCTCTGGGCTTATGTATCAAGCTATTATCTTGCTACGGCGAGAGAAATGAGCGTCTTTTATGTATTAGAAAATATTAAAATATAATTTTTACAACTATTATAAAAATACCCGTACCTTTGTAAACGGTAGTTTATAATTAACTATATATGCTGTACATCTATATATATAATTTGCTAATGTGGATACATTTACATGTAGATAGGTATATATATATATATATATATATATATATATATATATATATATATATATATATATATATATATATATATATATATATATATATATATATATATATATTTTTTTTAATTTCGCCCCGGGATAAAAATAGGAGCAAAAAAGTGTTTTTACCGTTAGCCGTACGGAAGGCGTCTTACGGAGACAAAGGCTACTTAATATTGTCTCTCGCCTGGCGGGGACAGGCTTTTCATATAGTACAATATAATCAGTAGTCACATTATAGGGGATTTTTTTATTAATATAGGTACCGGTCTCGGAAATAAAAAGTATTCCTTTGAAACTACGTGACTAGATTTATTTTAGCGTAACCTAAAACTTTTTATTTTCGAAAATTCAATTTAACGATGTATAGGTAATTTAAAAAATATATTCGACTTATAAGATTTTATAATGCAAACATAAATATTGAGGCATTTGGCACATGTCAAATTTATCTTATGTAATTTATAAATAACCGGCAGATTTTTTCACAGTTTCTAAATTAATAGTACCAAGTGCCCTGGCTTACGCCCTAAACCTATTTGATGTGTCCCACTTCAAAAACGGCACAATTCTCAGAGTTTTAAAGATAAAAAAGTTGTTGGTTACGCCATTAAATTCACTTACAAACTTTCATTTTAAAATTTAAAGCCGGCACCGATATCTAATAGTTTTATCCGAAAACTCCAAAAGTAGGGTTATTTTTAAAAATATAGAAAAAAATTAATGCTATTTTTAGCTCAAATTAGTGCATTTAATTTTGATTTATGTTTATTTAGTAGAAAATTTGACTCTTGAAAAACAACAAGAAACTATTTTCTTAATATTAAAGTGTATTACTGTAAGACACAGACCCTTTTTAAAAATGGATATTTTATTAAAAAAATAAATAAACTTTGCATCACATATGATCACACTTTAATAGCCCAATTTGGTCTTTGTATCTCGGAAACTATTTATCGCACAGCATTGGTGAAAATCTTTTTAGTAAAAGTGGTCAAGAGAAATAGATGAAAATTATTTTTAAGTTTCCTAAAGTACCGCGAGATGGCGCAAAAGCAACCGTTAATTAAAAAACCTATTTTTTCTCTCAAAACTAGCTCCTATTAGGTACAATTTTGATAATATAAGCAAAAACTCTAACCAATTCTGCATCAGATTGGTTAAGGACTTTTTGTCGTATTTCCAATAATAAGGGCTATATCTCCTACATCTTTTATCAAAAGTGGTCCTAGTGGATACTCGCTTGATAGAAAATTTAAAGCTCTTTTAAATGACACCCTTTTCGGTGTCGGCGAGTTTGTAGTTCACCAACTAAAGGGCGTGGTTTAAGGAAAACTCGGTTTTTCGAGATTTTCTCGAGAAAGTTAAATACGACGATTTGATTTTTTATTGTAGGTTTATATATATATATATATATATATATATATATATATATATATATATATATATATATATATATATATATATATATATATATATATATATATATATATATATATATTATATATATATATATTATATTTTTTTATAATATAATATCTATCAATTAAATGCCTGCTCTTTGTCATTTCTATTAATGTAAACAGAGATAGATACATTTGACGAACGTCGCAAGATTGCGTTAATTCAATTTCTCCCATATTTTATTAATTTGCTTCTTTGACTGTCCGTTTTTGTTTATTACTATATTTTGGTCTCAGTTCTAATAAATTGTGCCAGAGCAAAACATGCGTTAAAATTAAAAAAATATATAGGACTTTAAGCTCTAACAAGGGTTAGAATATTCTGAAATTGTGTTTTAAAGCATAAAACAATCATTGGTTTACTAATCCAAACGAAATTTTACCCATCTTAAGGTTAAAAATAGAGTTTAAAGTAGCAAATTCCAAATTTTTATGCAAATCGATGCAGGATGAAAAAATTGCGATGTTTTTCCATTTTTTGATCTTCATTGTCTGCAGTATTTATAAGAAATAAAAAAGCATTACTTGTTTTTAAAGGGACAAATTCTTTAGTCAATAAAAAAACAGGTAGAGCAAGAACGATGATTGTTATTTAATTATTTATTTCAAGTTTACGCTACTGGCACTGAGGTAACACATATATTGTACATAGCTGTTTCTTCTATCAACTTCAAGAGTCAATTAAGCTATTGAGAAAAATTTATTGCCGTCCTTTAATTTCACGTATCGTTCCCGAACACAATCTATTATCTTAAAACACGAGGTCTCTATTGCCTTCAGGAACAGCATTCTTCTAACTAAAGAACTTTTCTTCATCACGCATCCCGTATCTCAAACGGTTGATCAAGTTTGCGTGCGTTATTTCTCCAATCCATTACTTGCCATTTAGTAAGTTGACTATTAAATACCCTACATGCACAGCAAAGAGCTTAACAGATTAATATGTATTTTTTAAAACATTCTTTTAGGTTTTAATATTAGGTTTTCATGACTAAATCAATCTAACTGTTCGTTAAGATCTTTTAAACAGACCTAACATAGGCAGCGCGAATTAAACTGTAAAAATGTTCGGTGTTTTAGTGTTTTATTATTTATTGGGTTCTTAATTAGATGGCATTTTGAGCTAATGATCTATAATCAACTACCTTTCTTAAGGAAGTATTGCCTGTATTTCTTTCTGTAATGTTTTTAACACCCTTTTAGTACACTTTAAATATTGGAAATAACCCTTTTTCATAAAAGTTATTTCTTATTTTCTGTTCTACCTATGAGTTTTAGAGTTTTTATAAATAATTATATATTTTTTTATTAAACAGAACGTGTTACAGGGTTCTGTATTAAACATGTCACATAGTTCTGTTTTAACACGCTTCAAAAATGCAACATAAATTCTGATTTTGGTTTTATGAAAAAGTGACAATTAAAAAAACACGCCTGGCAAAAATGTGACTTATTTTCATAAAAAAAAACAACCTCTGTAAAAAAGATTATTCCGGTCAAATATATGACACACGTTTGAGATTTAATTACGTTAAAAATATAAGACCTTAATCAAAAGTGCTTCAATTTCGTTTTATTTTTTACCACATAAAATGTTGCCGTAAGCACATGGCTTGTAAAATATTTCATTTTATGTCTAAAACTTTACTTTTTTTAACAGAACAACAAAAAATGGTTTATCATTTGTTTTAAAATAAAGGGACTATTTATATTTTTCTGATATTTTCAAATTTTTATAAGCCGGGTTTCCTCTTTAGTTGCTTCTTTTGTCTCCTATATCCAGCATATTTTAAATGCCATGTTTTTACTTCTATGTATCGAGGTTTTAAAGCTATTTATTTCTGCTGTATTTATTGATTTGTTTATTGTTTTGAATTATTAAAATTGTTCTTTTATTTAAACACCACAGACGTACATTTTATTATTAAAATTATTTCTTGAAAGTTTCTTTTTTATTCTAAAAATTTTTTTAAACAAACCAATTGACGACGTGACTCCCTAATAATGCTTGCGACATTTTTAACAAAATTTTGTAGGCTACCATCTAAAATTATGCACACAAATCACACACAGAATCCATATAAAAAACTACCCAGCAAAATCAAGTACTAAACTACCGGGTGTCCAAATAAGAAAGGACGCCGGCTGTATCTCAGAAAATGTTTATCGCACAGCGTTGGGAAAAAAATATATTTAGTAAAAATTTTCGAGAGAATACCTGGAAATTATTTTCAAGTTTCCGAAGTGGCCGCTAGGGGGCGTAACTGCAATCTTGAATCTAAAAAAGTGATGTTTCTGTGAATTTTGCTATATTAACGTAACAAAAAAATACCTGATCTTTAAAGTCAAGGATAATCTGAACCTTTTTTGATTGACAATTTTTGCTATATCTCTAAAAATAAAGTGGTGAAGGGTATTCAAAGGTTTCCGTAAAACACACCCTGTATCTTCGAAACGGCTGAGCCGATTTTAACAAGCTTAGGCTAGTTGACAAAAGTTTTTCTTGGGCTATAAATGTTATAATATTTGAAGTTTTGTTAGCTTCACATGTCGCCGCTAGAGGGCTTTTTACAATATTCCGACAGAAATGGTTAATTTTATCAAAAAAATTAAATGCATTGGTATAATTTTTTTGCACGAAAAAGTAGCTAAATAATGCCTAAACAAGCTTGCAAAAACCGTATCTCGATATCTTGTTCTTTACCTAAAATTTAGGCAAAAAAACTTTTATACGTCAATATCTCAAAAACTATAAAAGCTACAATGTAGGCGAATTACTAGTTGAAGGTTGGTTAATATTCATAGTTTACTGAATTAAAAGCACTTAACAACACTAAATCTTTATATACAATTATATACACTAAATAAGATAAACTATAATAAAATTGGCACAAAACAATATCTATATACAACGAACAAGAAATTTACAATATTTAGAAAATACCCTGTATAGAAATTAAAATTTAAAACTTACAAAATCTGTCCATAATCAATAATAACTAAATAAAATCATCGAACAGCAAGAAAACCCTGTCGATACGCTTATTTTCGAGTCTGTTCAAGTTGTAAACCAAGGGATGTGTGTTGCCACATTTATTGTCTTCTCGATAACAATGATTTCAATACATATTGGCGTGCTATTTTAAATGCGATCGCTGGCTGGTAACTTATTCTCGCGAATTATGACAACGTGGCGATAAAACTTTTGGCCGGTTCACTATTATTTGAGCGGAAAAGTATATCATAGGCTTAAAAATCATTTACTAGTGTTAGATTTTTATTCAGCCGCTTCGTCGGTTAAGTGGCCGGTATTAAATGAGTCACTGACAGAAATTTTGGACTTTAGGTATAGTTTCCAGAAACACGTCCAAAGAAGATTAAGACGTGCGCGTTGTAGTAAAACTTCGATTAGTCAGAAAGTTAACGTCCAAGGCTATCTCTACGATTAAGGCTATTGTTGCCGTAAGCCAGTCTATATTATTCCTAACAACAATAATTAAAACAAGAAATTCAATAGCAAAAGATATAACCGTAAGTCTTTTTTAACATTTCGGTAATAAAATGTTGTAACTTTAGCACGAAATGGGTTTTTATTTATCTATATTTCCAGATATGTATGCAGGATATTCCAAAAGTCAAAGTAAATCCTTCGACATCGTCTTTCTCTTATGAACATAAGAAATAAAGTTCTTATTAATATGGGTCCAAAAATGCCCCGTTTTGTAGTTACGGTCCTTTTAAGGGTTGGAAATGAAGACGGTATTATTTGATACCAAGGAAAATGTATTTTAATGGATTTTTTTTAGAATTGTACTAAAATTTATGTATAATTTAATGATATAAAACCAAAATTAATATACGGCTGATAAATTGCAGGTTTTTAAGGGTTGGGGTATGCTTTGTCATTAATTTTTTGTACTACGTTTTTTCGTAAATTTAAAAGTTAGAAAGAACGTACAACTTTAAATAAAGAAGGGACTGATACTTTAACACGAGATATTTAACCCATTGTGAAAAAATTTAGTCTAAAAGGTTTAATGCACATCTCCAACGCAAATTATTGTAGTTTTATTTTACATACTTAGGTTTTATTTACCATTAGCAATAAAAGTCTGGCCTTTCTAAGAACTTTGTGCAATTCAAATGGTATTTTTCCAATTATTGTCATTATTTTTGGAATTCCAAGAAGTGCGTTTGGGAAATTTAAAGTCGGCTTGGTCTTCATAGGTATAAATCATTTTATTTTTAACCCACTAAACGCACTTCTCGTAATAGAAAAATTAATAACAATAGTTGCAAAAATAGCATTTACATCGCAAAAGACCTTAAAAGAGACTAAACCTATTAATAAATAAAACCTTAACGTTTTTTATTAAAATCAGATAGTAAAATAAAGCTACAGTTTGCGTTAGGATGTGCATTAGGTTTCTTGCAAACGGTTGGATCTATTATTTTTAGGTAAAAGTACAGTTGTATTCATTGAAAATGGGTACACTAAAATTGTTATAGTGTAAATCGGTTTTGATTGAATTTGACAAGCCTGTCAGTGCCAAAAATTTTCAAAATGCCTCGTCATTTACCTGAAATTGAAAAAGCTCAAATAATAGCTAAAATTGAAGATGGGTGGTCAATACGTGCATTAGCGGATTTTACCGGAAGAGGCAAAAACACTATTTCAAGAATTAAGCAACGTTGTGTTCAAGAGGGTTCTTTGAAAAGAAAATTTGGTACTGGTCCAGAACGCATTTCCGTCCCTGAACAAGATAATGCATTTCTGGAATATCTAAGGGCAAATCCTTTTGAAACTGCCAGAAACGCTGTCATTGACACAGGATTTCCTTGGTCTCAACCTACCGCTAGCAGAAGAGTCAAAGAATCTGACTTAAAAAACCACGTAGCTGCAAAAAAAAATTATGCTCACAGAAGAACGGAAACAGTCTCGTTTACTTTTCTCCCTAAATTATATATACCGTGACAACCAGTTTTGGAACACGGTAGTATTCACTGATGAAAAGGTTTTTCAGTGAACATATAATGGACAAATTCGTGTCTACCGTCCAGACAATATAAGATTCGAAGAACGCTACACTAGCGATCTTGCTTTCAGACCTGGGCGATTTTCAGTAAATGTATGGGGTTGGATAAGTGCTTATGGACTTGGTGTCTGCTGGCGATTGATGGGAAGGTTTAACGCCGAACATTACATGGCTGTTCTGGAAAATGTTATGCTCCCATCTGTTGGACAAATATATCCAAATAACTCATTTGTCTTTCAGCAGGATAACTGCCCGGTCCATACCGCAATTGCTGTGAGTGAATGGTTTCATCGTAATAATATTGAAGTCTTGCCATGGCCCGCTTACAGTCCTGATATTAATCCCATAGAGAATGTTTGGGGCCTAATTGTAAAAGAAATATATAAAAGAAATTTTAGACCAAACAATTCTAATGAATTATGGAAAGTTATCCACGACTGCTGGGAAGAGCTTGATCCAAATGTTATAGTGAATTTAATTAACTCAATTCCAGACAGATTGGTTCAAATAGTCGAAAAAAATGGTCATATGACCAAATATTAATTTTTTATTTTTATTTTATTATAAATCATATATTACATTATAATTAAATATTAACTATAATTTTCAGTTTTTGTTATTATTATTGGTTACGTTGAGTTTAAAAATTTGCGTTAAAGAAATATTCTAATACATTAAAATCATTTATCACATTTTATGTTTTTGTTTTGTCTATCGACGTTGATAAGAAAAGCCTGATTTACGCAAATATGGCAAAATGTAGTCATAAGACTTGTACCCATTTTCAGTGAATACAACTGTACCTTGTTTTCTCACTAATGTCCATTCTTTTTGACAAGCTACCCAAATTAAAAAAAAAACGTAGCACAGAAAAGTTTCCATGAAAAAACACCCCCCATATTTAAAAACATATCCTTTATCAGCCGTATATTAATTTATTTTTTATATCATTAATTTCCACATAATAGTTAAGGCTTTTAATTTACATTTTCTTAGTCGCAATTGCCTTAAAGGGCTATAAGTCGAAAACGGAGCATTTCTGAATTAATGTTAAGAATATCTGTTTTTTTTTGTTTTTATAAGAGAAGTGGCTGCCAAAAGGTTAAGATTTACGTTGGAACACTTTAAATAACGTTGTTTTTATATACGTAAAAATATTTTAGAAGTATACCAGTTGACCCAGCGGAAATGTAAGGGCTAATAACTTTCTTATTTATAAAAGAACTGTTTTTAGATTTGAAGAATAGATAAATACATCTATTCTTTGGCCAACAAATTTTACAATACATAGCCGCAAAAGTATATTCTAACGCAAAACCTGACGCGGCTCTGACATTACGATGACATCATACATAAACTGTTATACAAAAAACTATCCTTTTACCACCAAGACGACTAATAATCCCATCCATCCCTTATATTTGCCCTAGTACTGTCTCATATATATTAAACAACGGTGTATAACTATAGAGATAAACTTAGGAAAAGGACCACTAACAGGACCTAAATGAATGAATGGGAT